>QRFB01003050.1:1388-51252 GCA_008931105.1 Oenanthe javanica | reverse complement strand
GACTGCCAATCAGTTGTTGCGTCATCCTTTTGTTACGCAGACTAACAATGGTACTCCGCCCAATGGGAGTGGAGGAGGTAGCCGGGTTAATCAGGCTCACCAGTTATTGCCTCCTCCGCGTACCCATCCGTCTTCTGCTTGATAAGATACAATAATTGTTGCCTTTGTCATTGTCGTTGTCGTTATATTTGTTTCTTCGGTCATTATATGTTTAGTTGTGTAATTTGAATTGTATGATGATGGTTTTAATGCTGGATGGATGGATTGAATTGGAGAATTGGACTTCCGGATAGTAATCAGATGAATCTTATTATTATTATTATGATCCGATCCGAATTTACTTTTCGTAGTGTTTGCTAGTAAATTAAAANTATGTTTAGTTGTGTAATTTGAATTGTATGATGATGGTTTTAATGCTGGATGGATGGATTGAATCGGAGAATTGGACTTCCGGATAGTAATCAGATGAATCTTATTATTATTATTATGATCCGATCCGAATTTACTTTTCGTAGTGTTTGATAGTAAATTAAATNTTATGATCCGATCCGAATTTACTTTTCGTAGTGTTTGCTAGTAAATTAAAATTTATGTTCGAAATGTCATTGTCTTGCAATTTTTAGCAATTTTCGTGTTCCAGTTTCATCTCTAGCTTTAATTTAGCAGTTCCCATTATGTGTTGCCCCCTGTCTTTAGAATCTATGTTACTTTTTTTATCGATCATCCTCATTAGCGTTTTTCTTTGGTTTATAGTAGTATATAATGCATTTGATTGTTTAGGTTGCCAAACTTGATATCGTAACATCCCTTTTGCCCTTATAGGATTATTACAACTAAAGGTGGAATGAGGATGAATCATTAGCAGTCATACTCGTGTAAAACTTCTTTTAGTAAAAAAGTGTTGAAGTTGGTAGGTACCACATAGTACTAGAGCCTTTTCNTAAAGGTGGAATGAGGATGAATCATTAGCAGTCATACTCGTGTAAAACTTCTTTTAGTAAAAAAGTGTTGAAGTTGGTAGGTACCACATAGTACTAGAGCATTTTCTTTCCAAGACTTCTTGCTGCAAAGAGCAGGGGTTATATTATATACATTCTATATATATATATATAGAATAATATATANTATTACAACTAAAGGTGGAATGAGGATGAATCATTAGCAGTCATACTCGTGTAAAACTTCTTTTAGTAAAAAAGTGTTGAAGTTGGTAGGTACCACATAGTACTAGAGCCTTTTCTTTCCAAGACTTCTTGCTGCAAAGAGCAGGGGTTATATTATATACATTCTATATATATATATAGAATAATATATACTGTAGCGTTGCTTTTAAGTCTTGAGCTTTTATTCTGTAGGCAGGGCATGATAATTTTGTAAAAGCTGTAGGCAGGGCATGATGATTTTGTAGTGAAGATGCTTCTTGCTACTACATGATGGACTTGCGTATGTATTTTGTTTCCCTTATTCTCTCTTTTTCTGTGGTTGTAGTCTACCTACCATCTATGCCTTGTTGCCTTCCATGAGTTAGAAACCCATTATTAATTGATATCCTCTTGAGCTGTTCCAGTTATTTGTTTTAGTATACATCCCAGTTTCTTACTGTTTTGTTAACACTGGGGGTCAGAGATTATGCTTTGACTTTAAAACTTTTATTGTGTTGCATATTGCTAAGCTGTTTTGCCAACTGTTATTGCTGTCTTGTGTGGATGAAATGAATTGTTTATTTGGTGTATTCATATGTAAATGCAATGCGATTTTCCGAGCAAATGTTTTGGAGCTTATGTTTTAAATGTGGGTTAAAGTCAATTGAGGGTATGAGGTTACCTCATCAGGTGATCTAAGCAGTGACATTGGCCCCATGAAAGTCGGAATAGAAGAGTGAGGAATTTTCAACCCTTATTTTGTTTACGATTTGCCTTTTACTTTTAACTGGGAGAACAGATAGGTTGAATCTTTGGTTAAGTATAACACTTTGTGTGATTGCATTGGAACTGGGAACGAATGAAACTATGCATCAGAACTGTGGAGCGAGGAAGGTATGCAAATGATAGAGATACTAATGAAGTCTGAACTGACATAGAACAAGTCCTCCCTAAATGCTGTCAAGCCCCTTACGTTTTATGTGCATGTTTTTGTTCATGTACATATTGCTTGACCGAAGTTCCTGAGTCCGTGTTTGATATGTTAGTTGACATGTTTGCCAAAGAGTAATGTGACCAAACATTGATAATTCAAGTTGATCCCAAGTTTACTACTCGCTCGAAGTTTCCATGTCATTTTCACAAACAAACAGAATTTAGAAAACTGTAAACTAAAATACATATATGGTAAATAATAATGCTAGTATAGGCTTTTCCTCGATGCTAAACTAAACAAACATTTGATAAGAGTGTACAACAAGTTAAACCCAAAGTATAACTCACTCTAACATTTTATTAAACCCTCGGATCTTGAATCATTCAAAGTCAAGAAAAAATGAAGGTGATAGGCTGAACGAATGTGTCTTGATTAGTACTAAAATACTAGTTTACAGGCTTCTCGAGGGAAAACGTTTTCGCCCCGCTAAAAAAGGACGGGGATATGGTATTTGCTCTGCGGGGAAAATTCACCTTCTAAGGTTTCGTTTGTTCCGGTGATTTTGTAGTTACTTTGATATTTTTAACTTCCATAAAATTAAGTTACATCCTATAGTTTCATGAAATATAAAATATCAACGTTTGGTTAATAATGATATAATCAATAATTATACACTTAAATATAATAAATAAAATCAATTAATAGTTAAATTATTATATAACTTGAAATGATCATGACATAGGTAAGTAATCAAGTTTCTGTATTGTGATGTAACTGTGAGTACATGAAATTTCAAGTTTTTTGGTTCTAACATAAATATTTACGCATCAAACAATATGTGTTTGTTAAGAGCAATTTTAACAATGTCTTGACCCATTTCTTAAATATAATATGAAAAATTAGATCATAAAAACTTAGGACATAGGTAGCTAATTTCATCTCCAACAATGTTTCTTATCCTCATTCCATATTTGATATTTTATTATTAAAATACAATATATAATAGAGAGAGAAAAAGAGTGTTTGTAATAATTTATTATAAAATATAAGTTAGGACAAATAGAGAGGTTATTTAAAAATAAGGAAGGAAGAGAATGTACTAGTGATTTAAGGAATTACTAGGATATTGTTGAAGCTCTTTTTTTGTCAACTTCTCTAAAAAAATTTGTAGTGGTGTCCTATTAATAAGTTTTGTGATGGTGTTTCTAGTGTTTTAGAGCACTATTGAGACATTGTTGGAGCACTTATTTACTCAAAATGCCCTAAATTTTAACTTAGGATAATACTTTAGGATATTGTTGGACTTGCTCTTAGAGCATCTTCAAGAACATTAGCTAAATTGATTAGTTATAATAATATAACTACTTCAGTAGTATTGGTTATAATGAATAACTGTATATAAAATAATTTTAATTTATTGTAATAATTAAATAAGATAGTAAGGAAAGTTGGAGAAATTTGAGCGGGAGATGATGCAGATGTATTTAAAGGATTAATAGAGATTCAACAATGAGATAGGATAGTAAGGAAAGTTGGATAAATTTGAGCGAAAGATGATTCAAATGTATTTAAAGGATGAGTAGAATTCAACAAATATAAAATATTAATATAGGATATCTATAATTAATACTAATAGTTGTGCTCCTTGTAGTAACCTTTTTATATATCATGGATATTTACACTTCCAAAAAAAAGGCACTTTTCATATTTTATTTAACCAAACAATTTTAGTAAAAATTTTCTTTTAAGAAGTTGAAATAGCTAGGCATTGAGAAAGTAACCAAACGACCTCTAGCACATCTAAGTTTTAAGATAATTGCAGTTACATAACTAGATTAAATCAAAATAAAGGTGACCTAAATATGTAATATTTTATAATAATTTGCATATATTTATTTCCATTTGTATTAAACTCGATATGTCAAAATACACGAAAACCTAACCCTAAACAGAGTAAAAATAAATTGAGGCGCCTTGATAAAATATCCTCCCTAACTGCTCTAAATTTTAGTAATAATTACGGATACACTTGCCAGATACCGATACCTTTATTTTATATATAGAAAATCATTCACATATTTAGTGCTCGTTTGATTGCTTGTAGGTATTCAATTCATTTGAAAGGTGCAATATCTAGGTATTTAATTCCTTTATGAAGTTTCTAAAAATTAAAAAAATATGTTTGGTTAAAAGACATGAAATGAGCACGGTTGAATAGCTCAAGTAGTAGTAGGAGCTTATTCTCTGTCGTCCAAGTTCGACTCTAATTTATCCTGAAAATTTCTTAGAACAATCATTCAAAAAAAAAGACATGAAATTTTATTTCTCAATAAGCAAGTCATGAAAGAGGCGAGTAAGCAAATTTCTAAGTTATGTGGATATTTTAACATTCCGGGAAGTACCAGAAATTAAAGTTCCTAAAGTTATATATGTCAACCAAAGGATCTCTTAATCATAATATAGAATTAGTTTCAATGTTTGGTACTAATTAATATTTTTATTTTAATATTTTTCTATTATATTTTTCAACGAAGTACTCAGTACTGTATATTTTATTATATATATATATAGAGAGAAAGAGAGTTTAAGGATCCTAAAATTACATTTAGATAACTATTTAAAGTTAACATCTATTATAATACAATATCAAAGTTATTTTTATAAATATAAAAGGGCAGATTCTATTATTAAAAAAATGCCATTCATTTTTTATATTCAAAATATTAGCAATTTTAGGTAAGTTATTTAAAGTTAATTTTAGATACCTTATATATATATAGTTTAAGCGTGGTTAAAATAGAAAATTGTGGTTTTAATTCCAAACCATTTTATTTAGCCTCTTGTTTAGGGGAGAGAGATGACAAAAGCATAGAATTAGAGTCCAAACTATCTTAGATAATAATAAGTATAAATTTGGAAAATCCTCAACCTCTTCATTTTTTTCTGCAGACCAATGTCATGTCAAAAGTCTTTTGTTTATAAAAAAAAAAGTTTAAAATTCCTAAAAAGACAGAGATAGATATAGATATTTCTGTAGACACACTCAGTAATCCACTACTAAAACTAATGCTGCGAATCTTAATCAAACAATTAACCATAATCTGGATCAACTACATAACTAGGATTATACGCAGTATTCAACTACTCTAACACATCTGATCTGACACAATATATAAAAAGAAACAGCATAAAAAAATCTTCTAATCTGGGGAAAATATTTAACTCACGTAATTAATTATATTAAATCAGATCTCAAGTAAAAAAAAAAAAACAAGAGTGAAAGAAGAAGAGAATAAACTTTATTGTTGGGCATTAATTAAGCAGTAGTATTAGGAAATGGTCTGCAATTAATTAAATTAAACATATATAATCAAGCTAATTACAGTAATTAAGTACTAAGCATTCCCCCCTCCACCTTCCTCGAAGCTTCCTGTTGCACAAGTCTAATATAATAATATTTCTGTGCAACGAGATACATTAATACTAGTCACGTATAAATGTATTGAATTGAATGTATATTGTTAGTTCATAACCAACTGTTGCAACTTCTTTTTCAAGCTCTCAGGTCAATTCTTTCTCCCACAGGTAATGAATTTATGCTTTTATACATACATACATACACTTGTATTTTCTTTCGCAGATCGAGAGCTTTTACTAATCTGTTCGTTAATATACTTGTTTTTTTAAATTTAACTTAATGTTTGGTAGAGATGTTAATTAATAATGCAAATCCTATTTTGTGTGTGTGTGATGGAAGTAAAATTATTATCAACTTCAACTCTATTGCAGCTATGTTTACCAATCTAACAACATATATCTGAGTTATTTGTTTTTATGTACTTGAATGGCCTCACTGCAACGGTTCGAGAAATCGAGATCTAGATGTAGTTAGAGTAGATGACTAGATGTTGATATGTCATTGACATGGTGTATGTTACTGCAAATTTAACTCTCACTTGTAGTCTTATTATAGTCCCTAAGATATATATTCTCATTACCATAATTATTGAATTATTAGTCCAATCCAATGTTTGTTTTGCGCAGAAATATACAATGGACTGGTTTTTGAAAAGATAATTATATGCTTTCTTTCCTAAAAAGCTCAGTATATATTAAGGGATGTTTGGTTCGCGAGATTGGTGTGAGTTTGGATTGTGGACTCGAACTCATTTTGGATTAATATATAGTATATACTATATAATACTCCCTCCGTCCCGCCAAATGTTTACATTTGGTTTGGGCACGGAGACCAAGGATAGTGGGTGTAATATTGTTAAAATAAATGAAGTAGTGGGTGTAATAGTGATTTTATTGTTAAAATAAGTGAAGTAGTGGGTGTAATAGTGTAAAGTGTTGAAAAAGTGGAGTGAAGTAGTGGATGTAATAATGTATTTTATTGTTAAAAGTTACTATTTTTAGTAATGTAAACAATTGGGAGGGACACCCCTAAAAGGAAAGTGTAAAGAATTGGTTGCAACAGAGGGAGTATGAAATAAAATTGGTATTTTTAAGTATGTAAAGCACTTTAGGAAATTAAAAGAACAGCATATAAAATTACCAACCAAAAACCTTACTACGTATCCTGAATTCAAGTATTTAAAGCACTTTAGGAAAGTAAAAAAAAATCAAATATTTCGAAACAACTATCCTCACCAACCAGAGACCTCGTTATGTATCCCGAATTTAAGTATTTAAGGCACTTTAGGAAACTAAAAAAAATAAATATTTTGAAACAAAGCCAACTCTATAAAAAATCAACTATATTGAAACTGAGAGAATATTTAATCCCTCCTAGAATTAATTTTTTAAGTTTTTGTTAATTCCCGGATTAAATTATTTTTGCCAATTTTAACAAACATGACATAAAATAATATAAAAGCTTATAATCCATCCTCATTAATTTCTCTCAAAGAAACATAGCCCTAATGTATTAATGCTCAACTTTTTTCAAGTATAGGTGAAAATATTACGGAGTATTAATTAAATAACAAATTTTGAGACGAGGTCGATACAGAAGTAGAAATAATATATCGATTAGCAATACAATGAAAATACATAAAAATGGTTACAGGCTTACTAAGTTATAGGTAATCTCACTTCTAAATTAGTACAGTCACGGGTATTTCTTTTCAGTTTCCATATAAAAAATCATTTATTGAACCCGCTATCCGCTACAAGTAGCTTGTTTGTACCTTGCAATGTACTAAAGTGCTAATAATGTTTTGTTCTATACTTCCATTAGTCTAAGCTACCTGTTTAAGGGAATTTTTTCTAGTTTAACAATTAAGCTGTATTTACCATCCTTTTCTCTTGAGCAAGATAATCCACCATTATATGGGCCTTTGTACTGCTTATATTGAGGAATTCGATGCAACACAAAATCCTTTGGATAATAGAACATGTTTTTTACCATCTTTTTGAACTTTAACACTATTAATTAATTTCCACGTGACCACTTCGGACTACCAAACAGAGGCTAAATGAGACTTGGATTTTTTGAGAAAAATGAACAGGTAGAAGGGAAATGTTGGTATCAGTTGTTAGGCCTTGAAGATAATCGATGTATTTGGAAGAGGAAGGCTTAATTGAAGCAAAAAATATTCATCATTTTTAGTCTATAATGTTTGTGAGAAGTAGCAGTAAGAACGCTTATATGCTCACATGTAGAAATTATAATGAGAGATCAGAGAAGGTAATTTCGTTGCAGTAATTCATCAGTTTTATTTTCGCAAGAATCCATTGCAAAATAATTTCCATTAAAGTTTTAAACAGCTAGAAAAGAATTTCTTGTCTCTCCTTCTTTGATACATAATTTATAAACTACTTGATTCAGTGTTAACCCTATGCTTGTTAGGATTGAACTCCCATAAATTTGCTTCCTTTATTTACTTTGTAGGGATAACTTGTTTACTAAAAAGCTGAAAATAATTATATTTCCCACTACTGTTTGTTTTATTATCACGTGTTATTATTTGTTTCGTAAAATTTTCTTTAATTACATTAGAAATTTTTTTACCAGTATGAAGCTTTCGGCTGTAACGGTGAACTTGAGGTTCAATGCATATTTTGTCAAAATTCTAACTTCGAAGTTAATATTGTTTGGTAACAGTGATTCTATCTTGTAGACGCTCCACAGTTGTTTATTCTAAATTAATGTTACTCCATCACCTGAGGTGAGTCGCCTTTCTTCCAGTTTCAGTTGATTAAAACTTCATGTTTTTTTCGAGTTCGTTCTTGAAGTATAGGAGCGTGACTCATGTAATTTTCTGAATTAGATTAATCGTGGGTTTATCATTGGGCTTTGTTTGTCTGTGCAGATGGGATCTATAGAAGAGAATATTGACCTCGAATCTGATGAGGAAATTCCTTTCAGCTCTTCTCAAGCCACAGATAAATTGCAAAATTTTCATTTTGAAACACCTCATACAATATTAGAACCAAACATATCTAGTTCATGGGCCTCAAATAGATTGCGAAACAGCCTCGTCCGGAGTATTTATATTGTCTTAATCAAAGCAAAAATCAACATATTGCTACCTTTTGGCCCACTAGCTATACTGCTGCACTACCTTACTGGAAGCCATGTAAGAAGTAAAGCTTTTCTGATAACATTTTTGTTAATAGTGAAGATGTATGTTGAAAAGAGAGCAACCATTACTTATCACAACCATCTTTTTAATGCTGACTTCTTCATTCTAGGGATGGGTCTTCTTTTTCACTTTACTGGGTATTACACCTTTAGCTGAGCGTCTGGGTTATGCAACAGAGTAAGTGTTCGTCTATTTATTTATAAAGCAATATCTTGTTGCTTTGAAATCTTGATCTCACTACCCAATATCCTCCCTATAATATATATTAATGCACGTGTTCCTCACTACTTTGGTGCAGGCAACTTGCCTTTTTTACAGGACCAACAGGTACATATATTGTAATGTTGTAACAACCAAAGTCTAAACCACATGTTTTTGAACAGTGATTCAGATTGATCATTGATTTGTTCTCAGTTTGTTGTATAGTCTGGNAAACATAGCCCTAATGTATTAATGCTCAACTTTTTTCAAGTATAGGTGAAAATATTACGGAGTATTAATTAAATAACAAATTTTGAGACGAGGTCGATACAGAAGTAGAAATAATATATCGATTAGCAATACAATGAAAATACATAAAAATGGTTACAGGCTTACTAAGTTATAGGTAATCTCACTTCTAAATTAGTACAGTCACGGGTATTTCTTTTCAGTTTCCATATAAAAAATCATTTATTGAACCCGCTATCCGCTACAAGTAGCTTGTTTGTACCTTGCAATGTACTAAAGTGCTAATAATGTTTTGTTCTATACTTCCATTAGTCTAAGCTACCTGTTTAAGGGAATTTTTTCTAGTTTAACAATTAAGCTGTATTTACCATCCTTTTCTCTTGAGCAAGATAATCCACCATTATATGGGCCTTTGTACTGCTTATATTGAGGAATTCGATGCAACACAAAATCCTTTGGATAATAGAACATGTTTTTTACCATCTTTTTGAACTTTAACACTATTAATTAATTTCCACGTGACCACTTCGGACTACCAAACAGAGGCTAAATGAGACTTGGATTTTTTGAGAAAAATGAACAGGTAGAAGGGAAATGTTGGTATCAGTTGTTAGGCCTTGAAGATAATCGATGTATTTGGAAGAGGAAGGCTTAATTGAAGCAAAAAATATTCATCATTTTTAGTCTATAATGTTTGTGAGAAGTAGCAGTAAGAACGCTTATATGCTCACATGTAGAAATTATAATGAGAGATCAGAGAAGGTAATTTCGTTGCAGTAATTCATCAGTTTTATTTTCGCAAGAATCCATTGCAAAATAATTTCCATTAAAGTTTTAAACAGCTAGAAAAGAATTTCTTGTCTCTCCTTCTTTGATACATAATTTATAAACTACTTGATTCAGTGTTAACCCTATGCTTGTTAGGATTGAACTCCCATAAATTTGCTTCCTTTATTTACTTTGTAGGGATAACTTGTTTACTAAAAAGCTAAAAATAATTATATTTCCCACTACTGTTTGTTTTATTATCACGTGTTATTATTTGTTTCGTAAAATTTTCTTTAATTACATTAGCAATTTTTTTACCAGTATGAAGCTTTCGGCTGTAACGGTGAACTTGAGGTTCAATGCATATTTTGTCAAAATTCTAACTTCGAAGTTAATATTGTTTGGTAACAGTGATTCTATCTTGTAGACGCTCCACAGTTGTTTATTCTAAATTAATGTTACTCCATCACCTGAGGTGAGTCGCCTTTCTTCCAGTTTCAGTTGATTAAAACTTCATGTTTTTTTCGAGTTCGTTCTTGAAGTATAGGAGCGTGACTCATGTAATTTTCTGAATTAGATTAATCGTGGGTTTATCATTGGGCTTTGTTTGTCTGTGCAGATGGGATCTATAGAAGAGAATATTGACCTCGAATCTGACGAGGAAATTCCTTTCAGCTCTTCTCAAGCCACAGATAAATTGCAAAATTTTCATTTTGAAACACCTCATACAATATTAGAACCAAACATATCTAGTTCATGGGCCTCAAATAGATTGCGAAACAGCCTCGTCCGGAGTATTTATATTGTCTTAATCAAAGCAAAAATCAACATATTGCTACCTTTTGGCCCACTAGCTATACTGCTGCACTACCTTACTGGAAGCCATGTAAGAAGTAAAGCTTTTCTGATAACATTTTTGTTAATAGTGAAGATGTATGTTGAAAAGAGAGCAACCATTACTTATCACAACCATCTTTTTAATGCTGACTTCTTCATTCTAGGGATGGGTCTTCTTTTTCACTTTACTGGGTATTACACCTTTAGCTGAGCGTCTGGGTTATGCAACAGAGTAAGTGTTCGTCTATTTATTTATAAAGTAATATCTTGTTGCTTTGAAATCTTGATCTCACTACCCAATCTCCTCCCTATAATATATATTAATGCACGTGTTCCTCACTACTTTGGTGCAGGCAACTTGCCTTTTTTACAGGACCAACAGGTACATATATTGTAATGTTGTAACAACCAAAGTCTAAACCACATGTTTTTGAACAGTGATTCAGATTGATCATTGATTTGTTCTCAGTTTGTTGTATAGTCTGGATAATTTTTAGAGGATATCTAGATGTGTAATAACAGTTGGTCCTATCTAAAAATGGTCCAAACAAACAATATTTACTCTATGTGAACTTCTATGTACTTGTAAGTTTAATGCTTCGCTTTCGCACCTCTATTACTATACACATGCAAACACACTTTAAAAGTCTTGGAGGATGTGTTTGATTGCATCAGACCTTTACTAAAATCATATATATTAGATATATGTTTATATATATGTGTGTGTGTGTGTATTTAAATATATAAATGAAGCACTCAAGCACCAAATTATTTGCCGGCCTTTCATTATAATTTATAAGCCTGATTATTCTGTATCACGGGAGCAGTTTTTTGTTGGACCTGCAGTTGGAGGCCTTCTTAATGCTACATTTGGTAATGCAACTGAAATGATAATTTCAATTTATGCACTGAAGCATGGCATGATTAGAGTTGTTCAACAATCATTATTGGGTTCCATCTTATCAAATATGCTCTTAGTGCTTGGGTGTGCCTTTTTCACTGGAGGGATCATTCATTACAAAAAAGTTCAACTATTTAATAAGGTATATACTCACTCCCTTGTAATGGAAAGCCCTCTTTTTGAATTGTTATCATCATGGCCACATTGCATAACCCTCTAATTAGGCATTTAACATCCCCCTCTTGTTTCACATGGATTAATGACTTATCTTTGTTTAATGTTTCAGGCAGCTGCCTTGGTAAATTCAGGTTTGTTGTTGATGGCTGTTATGGGTTTATTATTTCCTGCTGTGCTTCACTTCACACATACAGAGGTGCATTTTGGGAAGTCAGAGCTAGCCCTGTCGAGATTTAGCAGTTGTATAATGCTTGTGGCATATGCAAGCTATCTCTTCTTTCAGCTAAAGAGTCAACCAAATCTTTATAATGCGATTGATGATGTGAGTTCTTTTTCTTCTCAAAATTTTCTTTAAAGAGCTTTTTGGTAACAAGTACAGAAATATGCAGGGAAAACCACATACAAACCTAAATGTAATTTATCACCATATATTACTATTATAATGAAGGCTTTTAATGTTGTCTGAGTTGAATAACTTAATTTTTTTTTTGCAGGATAGAGAATGTATTGTCGAAGATTCCGAGGATGAAGAAGCCCCTGAGATTACAATGTGGGAGGCGATTGGGTGGCTTTTTATTTTGACTATATGGGTGTCCATATTGTCTGGGTATCTTGTTGATGCCATACAGGTAACTTCCATACTGCTACCATTTTGACAAGGCTATATGAAAAGAGTATCATGCTGGTTATCTATCTCAAATCTCAATTCAAGTTTTGATGGATTCAATAATTATTTTAGGAGTGGTTCAGTTTAGTATATATCTCTGCTTCTTTCGGAAGGGAGATGTGATGAGAAAAATGAGTAAATGGATTATATTCAGGGATTAGTGGAAGCTAACATGGAATTATAAAACGTGATAGGTCGCCTACTATAATTAACTTTGGTTAGAATATATTATATATCCACAACTACATTGCACTGGATTTGCCTCGGGTGCTACCATTTGCTCAGAAGCTTACATTAAAGTTGAATGGTGGAAAGTTCAAATTAGTAACTTATAGAGCACAATGCTTTCTGCTGGTCTTCATAAACTCCTAGAATATTCAAAGTTAACTTGAATTACAATGATTGTCTTAAGTTCTCTAATGCAACACGTCCCCCTACCCTCTTCGCACTCTCAAAAGCGAAATCCAGGAAAGATATCAGGGTGCAAAAGCTTAATGCAAATTACTTATTCTTGAATTATTGGTTCTTCAGCGCTCCAGTTATCTCTTTCTTTGTTTCTTAACTTTTCCTCTTTCCTTTTTATAGAGAAAATATTAAAGGACATGTATCATTAAGTTTGATATTATAATGTGCTTATTGACTTGCACCGTCTCAGTCCATGGCCATTTCTTTTAGCTGAGTGATTTATTAAACATACAGTTTCTTACTGCTTTGAATAATGAGCGTCTATCAAGGATTTATCTCATCCTAAATTAACTATTTTTTGGTTCGCTTTGCTGTTTGCTAAATTTATGGGTAAAAAGTATCCTTTTATTCTTCAAGCTAAAGCTTGGCTTTGTTCTTTATGCTTTGGCATTAAATGTAATTTTTTTTCCAGTTAATGGTCAATTTGACTTGTGTGTGCAGCTGCAAAGTTAGTGTCATTCTTTAGAGACGTATTTCTTAAGCAAGTCGTGGTTGATTGGTTGAGAATAGTTCATGGTGGCTTAAGTTTGTGAGAATTTGATAATCTAATTGCATTCTTTGTTTCTTCAGGGAGCATCTGACTCATGGAATATGCCTGTATCTTTTATTAGCGTGATACTGCTTCCTATTGTTGGAAATGCTGCAGAACATGCAAGTGCAATCATGTTCGCTATGAAAGACAAACTTGTGAGTGCCTAATTATTGTGAAAGCTGTCTTATTTTTTTCAATGTAGTATATTTACCTTAAACCTCTTATAGGACATAACACTTGGAGTTGCAATCGGGTCATCTACTCAGATTTCAATGTTTGTGGTAAGAGCTGCACCCTATATTTAATATCTATATCATTTTTGACATTACAAGGTCACTAGCAACTCCTGTATTTATAAATGCAAGAGGCTTCCATCTTTCTCTCTTATGATTTTTTTCCATCAATTACATTGAGGTAGCTTAGTGATAAAAAAATATTCAATTCGCAGGCGTAGATATATTTAATATTGTTCTGTGCTGGTTGCAGATTCCATTTTGTGTAGTCGTTGGTTGGTTCATGGGACAGCCTATGGACTTGAATTTTCAACTTTTTGAGACAGCTACGCTCTTCATCACAGTGCTGGTTGTGGCATTTATGCTGCAGGTTCTCTCTCTCTCTCTCCCTCTCTCTCTCTCTCTCTCGTGTATGACTGTGAACCACTTTAAAAATGTTTGATTCCCCAAAGCTGCATACTTTGCAATATACCCCCATGTTTTCTGTTTTTCCATCCCAATTCTCAGTTGGTTTACAACAATGAATGGATTTCAAATAGCCTAAACATAGAAGATTCTTTAGTTTTATTGTAGTCAGTTTCCATGAAGACGAAAATAGAGTATTCAACACATGCAGTGCTCCATACACTAAATTATTCATTTAATTGCGCACCTGATGATGTATTGATGTGGCAAATGACATCCTTATAATATGAGAGGGGGGAGGGGGGTTTACATCAGCGATTTGCACAAAATTGGGTGCACTTATCATTTGTAATGCCCAGATTTGCACTTGGTCTGTAAATTCTACTATACATGAAATATAGACAACTTAATGATTGTTGATTGGCTAATGCAGGATGGGACATCGAACTATTTTAAAGGTTTGATGCTTATTCTGAGCTATCTAATTGTTGCTGCAAGTTTCTTTGTGCATGTTGACAAGGCAAAAGGTGAGTCCTTTTTAAACCTGTTTGTGAATCATTTAACATCAAGTGGAAGCTTTGTATGTCATAGTTAGTTGGGCACCAGAGTATAAATATCAGAATGCAACATAGATATTTGAGATCTATATACTTGCAAAGCTGGCATGTGTGTTAGATCGGCAAAAATATTTTTTTAACCCGTTTTCTTTACACCTATTATTAGCTATACATTGATTCTAAATCTTTTAATAATTTATCTGGGTTAGACGGCTCTGTGACATCATCTTTTAACCATCTTAAACAAAAAAAATCTGTCTGCTTGTACATTGTGCAGAAGATGTCTAAAACTCGGAGAGAAGGGTGCTATTTATGTATGTTCCACATCCAATTGGAGAGCACAACTCAGCAAAGTATGATGCTGTTCAAATGTTCAGCCATTGATGCTTCCCCGGTCACAGCAAGGCTGGATAATTTTTGTTCTTTGGCCGACTGAAGAATTGTTTTATTGTGTCAAAAAAGAAAAGTGAAGTGTGTAATCATTTTAGTCATGGATCATCATCTTGTACACAAGTCACTCACATGATGTTATTTATAAAGGCAATACTGTTCTTGTACTCGTCTCACGTCTTTCACACTTGTCAGAGACTCCTGAGGAAAATATGAATCTACAATCTCCCAGTGTAGAAGGGAACAAATAGATCAAATCACCATCTCTTCATAATCTTGGCCAATATCCTAATACACTTCATGAGTCTAGTGAGTTGATAAATTTTAGTAGTCGCATGGTGAAACAGTTCTCGATGGGCGTGCTGTGCTCGATAAATTATGGCATCGCTTTCCAGTAACTTTTGTTGCAGTTGTCCCAAACATCACTTCTATTGATTAACATCGTTAGGAAGGCTTTTTCTATTTTAAAACATCTATCTAGGTCACCTAATCAGGTGAAAGAACTGATCGGACGCTCGATAAGTTAAATAAAGCGCATTGAAGGTGAACTGAATCTCCTCACTTTTTAAGAAAAGGTCTTGTTGATGATAGCAACGATTTTGGTAACGCACCCAAGAGAACCATGTTAAGCAATTTGACAGATGTCAAAGAAACATATGTCTTGTTGATATATCCTACTGAAAGTTAGCTATTTATTAGCCAATTTTATACTATAAATTAATTAGTACGTCTAATAATATAATAATATATTTATATATCAAATGAAACTAAAACAACTATTAAAATATAAAAATATTATTAAAACATAAATAATAAAAAATTAAAGGAACCCATGGTAGAAACTAGTTATAAATATAAATGTAGGTGACATATCTAAACTAAATATTCCATGTCTCTCCTCTACAACACATTCTTTACAGTTGGAAGATCATGAGTGTACTTACCAGCTGTTTCTTCATTTTATAAAATTTATTCTGCTCTTTGTGATCTTTACCACTCTAATGAAAAAGAAATGATAATAATATACGAGTAGGCTGAATCTAAACAAAAAGATAAAGACCATATGTGAGCACTGTATAATCAGATTATGATACCTCAAAGGTTTCTATAGCCGTAGTCTAGAGTATAGATTTTGGCTTTAGATATTGCAGGAACTGAGATTTATAATGTTCTAAGTGTTAGTTTAAATGTTCTTTGTCTTCTTTGTAAGGTCAACAAAGAATCTAATCACCTAGCTGAGTTAGAACTGTAATTGCCATATCTAAACTAGATTCCATGTCTCTCCTCTGCATTACATTCTTTACAGATCGACGATCATGAGTGTAGATACTTACAGCTGTTTCGCCATTTGTACAGCCATTACGACTACTTGTTACTTATACTAGATGTTTAGAATATCAAAACTAGTCACAATTAACAGACCTCTCTAACATCAATTATCTCTGAACATTAGTACTGAATACGCGCGCTCACAGACATAAACATAATAAGATGAAACACACAATAAGTATTGCATTCAAACTACATAGAAGAAAAGTAACTTTATTTGATGTGCTGTATGATACATGTTGTTCTTGATCGTAATAATATCATATTAATTTGCTCAGTGAAGAACTTATTTAAGAGCAGTAGAGCACTAACAAACGTACGTAGTTTATGTTTGATGCTGATACGTAGATATTTTATATATGAGTGTTACATTGAAACGGAGGAGGCGCGTCATAGGTATATTGGAAACAAGTGAACTTGAAGTAGATCAGGATCCCAATCTGTTGATGTTGCAGTGGCATATATGTCATTGTTGAAGAGGCAGACATATATGTTCCGGAAAATTTTGAAAAAGCTAAATGAGTATGCGCCTGGTGCTACACTCTAAGGGTAATCTCTCCTTTGTAATATATGTGCCCAAAAAACCTAGTGATTGATTCTCACCAATCAGCTAGATAAAAAAAGGTATACCATAAAAGGGCACATACACGAAAAGTAGATGATATCAGAAGAGGCAAGCATCGTCTTTTGATAAAGTTCAAAATCCGGACAGGGAAGAGAGAGGAGCTGATTGAGAATGCGACTGCTAAAGAAAGATTAATGCCGAGAGAGAAGGGACCTAGTAATATAACTAATCGTCATATTTATGTATTATAAGTACTTAATCATCTCCTTGGAAGTACCAACACACAAGCATGGTAGCACAGCGACGAAGAATGTAAATTCGGGCACGTTGCTGTTTAACAAGAGAAGCACACTTTCTTGAGAATCCATGACCCTTTTTCTTGTTATGTTGTTGCTTCATCATAATTTCAGCCATTGTAAAATTTGGTATGTAAATATTGCAGTCATATACCAGGATTGGAGAATGATCAACCAGTCGCGAAAAAAGTGGAAGTTTATATATAGAGAGAGGTAAATGAATTGGGAAAAAAGCCTCACCTAAGTGGAGCTGGACCCTGAGGAACAAAGTAAGAGGTGTGATGGTATTTATATACAACAGCTTATACTTATTTTACTACATGAAAGAGAGAGATGGAGGGGTTGGTACGTTCCTAGCTAGGGGTTGACTACTTGGGGTAGTTTAATTAAGTGAACATGGTCAGCCTCGGTAACTGAGATACCGAGGGATTTTGCGTGGAAAGATATATGGCTTTCTAGGATCTCTGTTCTTGGCTTTTTCTTGAGGGGCTGAACGTGGCTTCTAATTTTATCAGATCCATCACATTGCGTATACTACTTATTTCCAGCTGGTTCTGGTTTAAGTTGTATCATTTCACAAAATGTTCATATTTCAAATCCTTAAATCTACTGCTAGTCTGCTATTCATGTTTTTTTGTTGGTAGAGAGCTGTTTCGCCGCAGTTTCTCCATCAATGATCATATTTCGGCCTCTTGTTACCAAAAGAGGAGTATCAGTTAGGTTACAAGCGAATGTTAGAGCTCTGATACTTCTGTTAAGTTACCGGTTCTCATAAAATCTTAAGATATTAGGAGTAGGACTTATCAAGATCTTATAATATTATATTCTAACAAATACAACTATGCATGTAACAGTACGGATATGTCTATACAATCATCAAATAGTAAAAAAAAATTAATAACAAGAACTTTGAATCCTCTGAATTTTTAATTTTCTTTTAATAAGTTGATGGGGAAGATAATAATAATAATATATATATATCTATACTATATTATTAAAACCGAAAGATTAAAAGTTTTGGTCGTCGGTTGGTTTGGTACTGGATGAACCATAGAAAAGATCTCGACCGTCCAATTTTAAGTGAACCATAGAAACAATCTTAACCGTTGAATTTTAATAAAATCTAATTTTAAAAGAATATAATCATACATACAACTCTAACATAAGTAGTTCTCCTTTTATACAACTCATCACCAAAAAATAATATTATATATTATATTTAAATTATACATCACCAAAAAATAATATTATATATTATATTTAAATTATACTAGCTTTTATCCCGTGCGATGCACGGATGAATTTTTTTAGTTTTTTAATATTTTATAATGATTTGAATTTATTTGTATTTGTATAATAATAATTTAAATTTGATTTAATATTATATGTATATATTTTTATATAATTTATTTGTATTTATATTTTAATATGATACTGGTGTTAGAGTTGTATGTACGACTATATTCTTTTAAAATTATATTTTATTAAAATTCAACGGTTAAGATTGTTTTTATGATTCACTTAAAATTGGACGGTCAAGATCTTTTCTATGGTTCACCCAGTACCAAACCAACCGACGACCAAAACTTTTAATCTTTCGGTTTTAATAATATAATATAGATTCTATATTTTTTATTTTACGAATCATACTTATCCTATAATTTTTATTTAATACATCATTAAAGTTTATCCTATAATTTTAATTTAATATATCATTAAAGTTTATGATAAACCCTATATACAACTCTAACATTATTTTATCTATAAGTAATTTTTATTATATATTATATTATTATAGCCGATATAATAAAAAATTTAAATTATATATTTAAATCATATAANATATATATATATATATATATATATATAGTTGAAAGATATGTGGAAATAGAAAAAGATGGAATGAAAAGGGGAGAAGTGCTCAAGCAAGACAAGGCAAAGGGAATGGGGTATGGGAACACCATGTCGGCTAAGCGCTAATCTCAATCTCTCATTTCCCGTTCTTTACTCGCATCCTATGGATGCTCCAAGTTTTTGCATATACACACACACACACATTATACTAAACTTGTTTTCACCTTGAAGGTGCTGCCAAAGAATTTTCATTTGTTTTAGTTTCGATTTTGTATCGATTACATTACAAGAATAAGATACAATATGCATAAGATTTTACTAGTAGTAATAAAAGATCCTAAGCATCTGTTTCGCCGCTTTGCACTTGTCACGTAATAGTAAAAAACTGGTAGTAAACAAAGGGCATGTAATCCGATCGAACAAGAAGATGAACCATGAGTTGGAACCGGGGATCTGTAATATCTACACTTTATTCTTCTTGACTTACGAGTATATATCATGATCTCTAGAAATTTGGTAGAATCTAAATAAGTTAAGATGCTTAAGCTGATTAAACAAACATCGATAATGCACTATTCTTTGCCTCGTATTGATTTTCTATGTTTACTCCAACCGGTAAATCTGGATTTGGAGGATATTATGAGCCTGGAAGTGAATCGATGGGATTTGTTATCCAACAGTTTGAGATGCATGTGAATAAGTAGATTTGGCATCATCCTGTTTCAATCTTTTTTCTTGTTCCGTAATCAATCAGTTTTACGTAGTTCAGTATATTGTCTGTCCGGAAGCATTAGTCACGAGACAAACAAAATCGTCGTAGATTCGCTGTTCAATCTCTCTATCTAACTTCCTACATGTGAGTATGTCAAGGAAGAAAAAGAGACAAATGTCACAGCTGGCACAGAACAAATCATTTTATCTGAGTAGAGGTTTCTTTAATAATCATCATATTAGCTAGAATTAAGAAAGGTCAATATTTCCCCGCATCCATCTTGAGCTCCAATTGACCAACAATAACAAACTGATCGAGTCTAACATTTGCACAAGTTGCCGTTTCGACGATAAGATAACTAATTTACAGAACTTGCTTCTACTAGATTAGATATCCCTGCATCGATATGAAACGACCTTTAATTAAAAAAATAAAGAAAGAATTTATAAGATGAAAAAGGTTCAAGAGTATGCACTAACTATTCAATGAAGTTAATTATCTTATTCATACAGATACAATGCAGTTTGGTTCCCGCTGGCCCTTGTTTTAAATTATACTCTATATACATCCAGAGGGGTGCATGTGTGCATGAAACACGCATCTTAAAGCTGAAAGTTCTATGAAAGTAGCAGGGATAGAAAAAGAAAAGAGCAATCACGGGTAGATCAGTGAATGTGGAGCACTGCACGGGAAGAAACTCTTGTTTCGTTTGCTAAAATATTTAATTCATAGTACGTGTCGTGTGTGTGGGCTACCGCAATTTGCACGATATGTTAGTTAATTTGATACCGTACTGCTACTAATAGTGAAGTTAAAGCAATAGTGATGGTGCTAATGAATAGATCCCGAGGCGTAGGAACATTGAATCAGGTGACATAGAATATACACAAAGCCATTAAATACAAACAACAAGAAGCAACAGGTACTAGTAGTAGTGTACTACTCATATGTACCAAGCAGAGGCTTACTACGAACATTCCTTTCGTTGCCTATACTACGCATACTAACACACTGTATCCGTCTCCCAAGTATATATTATAGTAACATAAACCAACTTCAAGATCAATTAAGTGTGCTAAGAAGCAAGTGATATATACTCTGGACAGCCTGGACGGCTGCAGTTGTGCTTACACTTCTCTTTCCATTACTAATTAATTTGATTCACATTCTGGTACGCAAGTCGTTGCAATAACTAGGACTTGTTCAAACTTCACTATTAATTCTTTTGTAAAATTGTAGGTCTTAAAGTTGTGTTGTGGGAAGCAAAATAAACACCATGTTGCCCCTGAAATTAAGTAGAAAGAACAGCATCGAGAAGTCTACTTAAAACAGAAATCACATTTTATCAAGAAAACAGAAATCGATGCTTAAATTAACATGAAGTCCAGAGGTATCACCGAGGATTAATACTCTTTGATTTCTGTGCGGTTAAATTGACCCAACTTTAACCGTAAATTAAAAATTATTCTTTTACATTTTTCAAAAACTAAAAAATACATTTAAAGTTTATTAATTATATTTTTAATGATATAATTTTTATTTTTTTCTTAATTATATATTATGTATAATATTTGGTTAAAAATCGGTCAATTTAACTAACAAAAATAAAAAGAGAAAGAGGATAATTATCTTGAGAGGAATGGAATACAATATAAAAAACTCATATAGTGCTAAATAATTTTCAAGGCTTATCTATACCCTTACCGTACGACTCTACCCAGCAAATGCCGGCAGCATGCATGCATCATAAAAATGGGATTACAGATATATCAACTTGTAACATTGCAGTTTATGTAGAATTTACAACCTGATGCACATATAAAATATGTATCTCACACGTGGGATCTTGAACAGACACAAGACAACATGATTATACGATACAAACAAAAGAAAAAGCGGCATTTATCTTATCTTCTAGACCTGACAATTTTGGACACGACACGACAAACCGACACGAAAATTTAGTGTTTGGGTTGACATTTTGAGTACACGACACGAAAATATACGACCCCGATTTAGTGTCGTGTTTGGGTTTACCTTTGGGTACACGACACGACACGAGTACACAATATAAATAAATATTTTAAAAAATATTTATAATTTTATATAACCTATTTTAAAATATAATATAAAATTTATATATAGTTAATAATTCTTTTAAGGTAAAATATATTTTCTATTTTGTTGAGACTTGTTTAAATTTGGGACTTGTTTTTTATTAAATTTCGTGTACTTTTCGTGTATTTTTTCGGGTTTGTGTCGTGTCGTTTCGTGTACATGAAATGTACACGAATAATCTCGTGTCATTTTGTTTCGTGTCGTGTGTAACCCGTGTCGTGTTCGTGTTTATTTTTTAGACACGACTTGATTTCGTGTCGTTTTCTTGTCTAACCCGTAAGTATACGAAACACGAAAGTACACGACACGAATTGCCAGGTCTATTATCTTCCCTGACCTGATCTGTTTTGATCGAATTGCGATATTTTAGTCTGTAGGTCTTTGGAATGTGATTCTTTGATTGCTCATAATCAAGACAAACTTGTGTAGAAATTCGGTTCATACATTTAGTTGTACTAGATCCCTGATCTGCATGACAACTGCCCATTTCAATATCAAATTACACCCTTGGTTTAACGTTCAATGTATCAAAAATAATATTTGAGTTTCACATTTTTCTTCGCTATTTCCCTTAGATACTTGTTTAATCAATAGTCAATAGATCCCATTTATCTTTATCCGTTTCGTTGCGCTACTTCCTGAAAAACATTAAGAAACAAGTACACTGCCCAAAAAGTTTGTGTGAAAATAAAGCTATATTGTAGAAGCATCCAATATGAAAATTACAGCAGCAGTTAGTAGTTCAAGTTTAAACTTGCATCCCCATTACACCAGCTGATTCTTGCAACACAACATGATCATTGTGAATACTTGTAAGAAAAAAAATCCCAAGAGCTACATTGACAAATGAAAAGATATAAATCGAAGGTGTCCAGTGTAAATGTTGGAGCTGTTGAAAAGAGAGTAACAATCTTCCAAGCTTATCCCTCACAAGNTGCAAATGTGGGAGGGTGAAAAGAGAGTAACAATCTTCCAAGCTTATACCGCACAATAAGTAAAGTAAGCTTCTCTTCAGAAAGGGGTACAACAAAGTTCTCGCTCAATTGTACACCATATACTTGGGGGTGGCACTAAACTTCTGATACCCTTTGATGACTTTGTTCACAGCATCAAGGAAATCCTTTTCTGTTACAGTTTTCCTTCTTGCTCGAATGGCATACATACCGGCCTCTGTGCATACACTTCTTATATCGGCTCCTGAACACGGTGGTGTAAAATTAAATTGAGCGGGGGGTTAATACATATATTGACAAGTGCAAAATTAGTATATAAAAAGTATCATATTTCCTTGCATTTTGATAGGTTGAATTGCTTACTGTACTCAAATTGATTGAATTTTGTATTTTGTGCTATAGGTTGGTGGATTCATGAAAAGTGAGCAAGGATGCAAGTTTATGGTGATTTAAGAAGTCCAACGTTTTCAAGAGTAGCGTTTTTTTAAGGCGTGGGCACGGATTATAGATTTTAAGCACTCGAAGGAAGAGTCCAACTATCTGTGAAATTACTCTTATTACACCTATATTGTATCTATATATGTGGAGAACGTAATAAAAAAAAGGAACAAGCTACTTTGAAGGTTTTTCTAGGTTTTCTATCATAGACATATCATCTAAAGCCATGCGGGGTCTAATTGAAGTTTATTCTCTTCATCTTTCTTCGGTATTTATATATTCCCCATGCTTTATTGTCATTGTTATTGTGATTAATTGATTAAGGTGCACATTATTTGGTTGTTCATAATAGTATAAGGCTATTTAGAACTGTCAAATCCGTAATTGTGTGTTTGATTCTAATACATGTAGCAATTAACAACATTGGTTATGGACAAGTAATTAATTGTTGTTAAGAGAATATATAATCTAGTTTAAACAAACCATGGTCTACGTGCTTGTTGATTAGAATTGGGTCTTTCTAGAACTTAAAGCTGTCATTAAATTAAATCTCAACGCTTCTTTGTGGTTGTCTAAGTGACAAGAGAAGTAATTGAGGCCACTTGCGATAGATTATCGACAAAATAAGGAGAGACCGGTTAGCTTGTTAACAACTATAACCAATTTACTCATAAAAGTGTGAAGTGTTTTTGCATCCATAATCAATTGCTAAAAATCACCACTGAGATATTTCCTTTGGTTAGAATATTACACATATCTGATTACAACTATATTTATTAGCTATTCTTATTCTCATTGTTATTAGTAGGATATTAATTATTCAAGACCCCCCATGTTAGTGTTATAGAACTAAATCATAATAACCAATCTCTTGGTTCAACCCTACTCACTACTATATACAGTTATTTTGATTAGGAGTTATTTTTGGTGGTTTCGACACCCATCATATATGCAAAAAAAAAAAGGGAGGGAACCCAGCTGCCTCTTACAAGGATTCAGAGAGAACTTGGCAAACTTTAATATGACACTGCGAGTCATCCTAGATTAAAAAACAGTAACTACATGCATATACTTCTAATGGATGCACATCTCAGCATTGTATTACATATTTGGGCTGCCATTCAAGGCCATGTCTATCTTGTAATGGGTCCAGAACCATGCCTTTGTCCCCCAATTCCAGAAATGCCATATATGTTTAATAGTACAATTTTTTTTTTGAAAAAAAAACCCATCATCCCATATCAGATTTTTAGGCTTCCAATTTTTAATTATATCAGGGGAGGCCCCATTATTTTATTTTGCTTGGATCCTGAATCACCTAGACAGCACGCATTTACACAATTAATCTACAAGGAACCCCAACTAATGTGTCTATGGACTACAGTTCTCTGCAGAAAAGCCACTTGATACTCTGTTCTGTATCTTATAGTTTATTAAACTGTAATTATAGATGGATCTAGTTCCTGAAAAGCCTGATGATACTACATGATACTACAAACCCACTACTTTTTGTAAAATTTATACAGTACACTACATTTTGCAAATTATTCATTTTTGAGCAGAAACTATAAAATGGTGATGAAAAGCATATATGTGAAGCCATACCTGTCGAATTTGGACAGAGACGAGCTAGGAGTTCAAATCGAATATCCCTTTCACAGTTCATAGTACGTGTATGGATCTTAAATATTTGAGTCCTGCTTTCTAGATCAGGTAGGCCAAATTCAACTTTACGATCTAACCTCCCAGGACGAAGCAATGCTGGATCAAGCGTGTCAGGCCTGAAACAAACAAATCATTAGATGGTTAGCAAGTTATAGATATACCAGTTCAGGAGTCCGCTGCTCATTACAATGGCAAAAAATGTTACTGACAAGCTACGTCTGCTATTGAGCGAGGGCAGACTCATTATTATTCTACTTTATATCTAATATCTGTATTTTATTTTAATTCTTCTGTACTTCGTATTCTATTAAATTATGTGTTTATATTATTATTCTATTAAAACTATGTGTTTATTTTATTTTTTACTTCAATTCTATTTTACTTCGTATCTAGTTTCATTTTTATTATACTTATTATTCTATTCAATTCTATTTTGTATTTACTTTTATTTAGTTATCTATTCTACTAATTGTACTTTATTTTACCTTTAATTCTATTCTACTTTATTTTTCTATTTAACTTAAATTAATTTTTTATTTTACTTCACGTCTAATTCATTCTACCTATTATTCTACAAAGATGTGATCTCAACCTGTTCGTCGCCATTAAAACTTTAATATTTCCTCGAGCATCAAATCCATCAAGCTGATTTACAATCTCAAGCATTGTGCGCTGAACCTCATTATCTCCACCAACACCATCATCAAATCGTGCACCCCCAATTGCATCTATCTCATCAAAAAATACTATGCAGGCCTTCTTTGAACGTGCCATCTGCCACACAAAAAAATAGTTATATCTACATGTCAAGTTGTCAATATGAAAGAATTTGGACAATAAACAGCTTATAACCTGAAACAGTTCGCGAACCATGCGAGCACCCTCACCAACATACTTTTGAACAAGCTCACTTCCAATTACACGAATAAAGCATGCATCAGTTCTATTGGCCACGGCTCTAGCTAGAAGTGTTTTACCCGTTCCCGGAGGACCATAACAGAGAACTCCCTTTGGAGGGTCAATTCCAAGCTTCACAAATTTTTCAGGGTGAAGCATAGGTAACTCAACAACCTATAATTGAACAAGAGGTAACAAAAATAGGTAAAAATCAATAATGGTTATTAAAATTTACACAGGTGTAATATGTAACAGGTATTAATTTTGACATAAAAGAAGATATTATTATTACACACCTCTCGCATTTTCTCAATCTGTTCCTTACATCCACCTACGTCATTATATGTAACATCAGGCTTCTCCTCAACAGTCATCATAGTGACACTTGGATCAATTTTTGGAGGCAAGGGGATCTGAATCTGATATTTATTGCGATCAACGCTGAAAAGGAATACACATTGAGTTGCTAATGCTATAACAAAACCTTAAAACTCTGCTGCAAATACATGACCCATTCTGACTTCTGAAGCCGATTTAACCTATTAAAAGTATCTTCATTTGACTTTAGGGTGTGTATATGTATAGAGTTTTGCTGTTGCAATGAAAAAGTATTAAATCAATTTGAATTTGAATAACATCAAACTGAGTTTCCAAAGATATAAATGGTTGATCGACTTTGGAAATGATACCAAAACATAACGAAATTATCAACAGATAATACAGAGAACAATTTTACAAATGTAATCTAGTTCTTAAAATGTTTCATAGAAAATCCACTACAAATTTTGTTAATAATCATAGGGTATGCTAATACGCCCTCTATTGAAATATCAGCACCAAGATGAAAGTCAGAGGCATCTTATAAAATCCTAGATGTCCACCCTTCTAATACACAAAGATAAAGAAACAGAGAGAGCAAGAAAAATGATTAATAAGCTGTTTCAGTTAATGGCATGCTAAGTGATAAGGTGAATCCGAATTCCGTTAGATTCAAATATGCATGCTGCTAAGACAGGAGTGTTCCAGATTGCATGTCAGTAGCATTATGATGGTCTCACTTAAGTGTTAGTTTCTCTCAACTCATTACATTACAATCAGATTTGTCAGTTCCTGACTCATGCCAGCCATAACTGATGGCTCTACTAATGAGGTTGGTAAAGGTTTAATGCCCAACTATTATCACAAGAAACGCCATTACTTTCCAACATCCATATAATAATTATTTGGTGATTGAGTAGAAAAGTACCCGACACGCATACCCTCTTCAATATCAGTTGGTGAAACTTTGTCGCCCAATCCGACAACAAACTGCAAGCATAAATAATGGAAGTTAAAAGATAAAGCTCTGATGAAATGTTATATACGGAAATGGAAGTTAAATGATAAAAAAATTGATATATTCTTTATACAGAGAGCAAGTACTAGAAGTGTTATATACCCTGAATAAAACATATTGATGCCCTCGGCAATATCAAAATTTTAAATAGATAGCAGTCTGAAAATATCAGATAGAAGAGAAAGTTCGGGAGATATTGTGGGTTAAAAACAATTCACTGTAAGAAGAATTGGGGATATCACTACAGTATCATTAAATGAAGTTAGAAGATGAGAGAATCATACAGCAGGTAAATATGTAAGCAAATTGCATTAATCATTAGCACCATCACCATAATTCAAAAAAAAAAACTTTACTCGCAGGAAAAGAAATGCTGATAATAGATTAATAGCTACTGGTTAGCCCACAGTGACATGCATATAACAGTAGATACTAGCTTTACATAAATAATCAACAAGCTGTAAATAGTTCCAGGTCAGGATTGGGGTCGCGCCTGATATCGCCTCATACCTGGAAACTCTTATTTTTCTTTAAGATAATTATCCAACGAGTAGATAAATTTATGGATAGAGGCATTATTTTCAATAACAAAAAAAACATCAACCATATAAGTATGTACTTGCAAAACCACTATCCAATGTAACATGTGTAAGGAATACATAAGTCAGAAATGGCCTTTTTACAGGCTGACTATGTTTTTTAAAACTAACAATATCCTCAATAATCACACTTAAGCTAAATGACTTGCCAAAACAAAAAAAAGGACCAATACCTTTTGCACCAAGTTCTAATACCATTAGCTATCTAAATGGTACACCAGTTGTTGACGGGAAGGAACAGTTAGTCTTAGTCAAACAGAAATTACATTACAAACAGTGCATGTCTGCCTAACTCTTATATGTATTGGAGCAGAGGAAGTACAGTTGATCTCCTCAGTTGTCTTCAACTTAAAAAAAATGTAAAAAAAACTGAGAGAGACGCTTGCCTTTGCAATTTGCTTGACATTTATGACATATTTTGCATCTTCAGTGTTTGGGTTGATGATCTTTGTGCATCTTGCCACCTGCACGCAAAAAATGAACACTGCTATGATAGGAAAATATCTTTATTCAAATCAAACAGCAGTAAGAAAGAAAATCATACCTGAAGTGGTTGCTCTTCCTGCATCATCTGCTTATCAGAAACAAGATCCCATTGGCTTGGTGCAGCCAAACCAGTATCAGATTCCTTAATACCTGACAAGGCATTATAAATTGACCACATGAACTACTTATTACTCACGAAATATAATGATTAATCCAAGCTACAAATGGGCGAGTGTAACAATTGTTTTGCAAGATTAAAATTCCTATCAGAAAAATCTGATAAAGATACACTAATAAATGTCAGATGCAAAAGTACACAGCGAAGACATTATAACTTTAGACTTGGAAGTATCATATAAATCTTGTGTGGCAAAAACAATGAACAGGAATGCCATAGTCTTTTGTTACAACTGAAATAAATAAGCGGAGAATAAATGGTATACCGCATAGATCATTGATTTTCTTAGCCATTTCTTTAATCTCCTTTTCCGCATTCTTTATAGTGTGGGAATAAGGTCCCAGTCCCTGCAGAGATAGATATTATCATAAAAGTAATGATGAAAAATCCACAAGTAGGAAAAAAACAATCTTTAACTAAAACGCAATAGCAGGACTATTAAATGTGAATCATGTCGTTATCAAAATGTACTAGAAGCAGGACGGTTAAATGACAATCAAATGTTGATCACCTCCTAAGTTAGGGCAGAATTGAAATATTATTAAACAGTAACATGTCTGACCTAAATAAATATTTTTTTTAAAAAAAAAACTAATAAAATCAAAATGATAGTATAAAAAACACAGGTTATGTTGATGTTTTAGTGAGAAAAGCTAGTCTAATAGTGATGTCAGCAAATCGCAAGTCAAGTCGAAATCGTAAGGGGCAAATTAGGATTGATTGTATAATAGATCTTGATACACAGACATTGACAACTCTTCACAATCATATCACAATTTTTTGTGTGTGTGTAATGAGAAATTGAAGGAAATAGAGATAGGGATTGAAAGTATTAAGTATACATACATAAGTCTTGAGGAGAGCGATATCATCTTCATCGAGAGGCCTAGGGTTCTTCTCGTCCTTAATCTCATCTTCAACGCTTCCTCCCATTCCAATTCTCTCTCTCTCTCTCTCTCTCTGCTTTGTCTTGCGCAACAAAATACCGACTCTAGTCTCGAATCTTTATAATAATCCTACTCCCGACCTCCCCTAATTTTTACTACTCACTATAATTATAACCGGGGGAAATTTTTTTAATACGACATGAAATTTTTTATTAAATTTTGTTGAATCATAATAAAAAAATGTAAAAATGATGTAAAAATGTTATTCCTTTTTTCATTTTAAAACATGTGAGTCGGAATGAAGCATTAATTTCAAAATATGTGAATTAAAATTTTTAAATGAAAAAAAGGAATATAAATTATAAATATATTTTCCAATTTTTCCAAAATAGAAGTATAATTTCATTTTATTCTCATTCCGTTAACACGTCCTAAAATATTCGACTATTTTGATGAAATGAATCTACCATGCATTTCACCGCAGCTTATATCGGGAAAAAAGACAGCTACTGTAGATTTTCATACCACTACAATTCTTCAATATAACATAGTATTAAATTTATCAACAAAAAAAAACTACTCAGATTCTGTTTATAATACGGGTGTAATTACCATGAGAATCTACTATTGAAGAGTAAATACAATGTATTGATTGATTGGGGAATCACAATAAAGGGGAAATTGCAAGCAACACCTCTTTTACTATACCGAGACTTCCTCAAATTCTGGTAAACTGTAGTGTAATTGTGTAAACATGCCCGATTTCTCTTTTAAATCGGACCAGCGTAACTAACAAAAATAAACTAGCATACCTCTAAAACTAAATTATCTACCATGAAACTAATTACTGCTTTGATTATATAGTGAAGGTACTGAAACAGAGATTTACAGTACTTTCAAGTTTCAAAACAAACAGTTCCACTATTTAACCTGTCTCTGCATCTGTGGGGCAAAAATAAAAACAAAACAAGTATCATTACCACTTCACGTAGCATTGACTACACCGGATAAAGTCTTTCACGGATCAGGAAGATGGAATCTAACTGTTATAATTCAATAAACTATCAAAAACTTGCAATTCCTCTGGTTCTTCTACGGAAACACAAGACTGTCAGCCGTTCTTAATACAATGACTTCTCATACTTCAAAACATCTATGATGTTCAAATTAAAGGATTTGCAGATTTTTGAAACACTACACTTGCTAAGAACGTCATTGATGTTTCCACGACAAATATGTTCCTCCAGCTCTTTTGATGGCTGCAACACCTGATTCCATAACAAATATTTTCTTAGCAGTTAAACATATAGATTGGTGGATGCTTCTGCAAAGATGTATGACATAATCCCTACCCATAGAGGATGGAGTGAGCTATGATCATTTTCTCTAGTGGTTGACTCTGCCTTTTTAGTCCCAGCTGCTATCGCTGAAGATGACTTGTGGTTTCCAGAGTCTGAGACTAGTTGAAGAAGTTTTGTGCTTCCCTAAAACCAATATTTGTAAAAGAAATTAGTTTGAAGGAGTTTAACTAAATAAAGAAAATCACTAAAAAATGACTAAAATGAGGAATCAGTTAATAAATCCTCATAGTAAGAATAAGGATAGACTTAAGGGGTCGGAAGAATTTTTCACACCTGTAAAGCCCTCCAGTGAGAATAAGTGCGGAATAAAATCCAAAAGAACGGTATGTTAGGCAGAGGCAAAACCTATTATAATTAGAAATAAGTTAACAATACAAGTTCAAAAATCACAAGGCCTCAAAATAAACATGTTCGATAGTTTTAGCTATGACATCCCTACACTAGACGTTTCATGCTAATATATATAGAATAAACTGCACTAAGCAGAAATGAGCAGTGATAATCAAATGTAAAATGGTAATCCTAAAAATTTAAAAAAAATTGCAAATCACACATACCGTGAAAATGGTGGTAAGTGGAAGCACTGTCAGCGATCCATAGAAGTACTTCTTGTGAACTATAGTTCCCCTGTCATAGTTTTTTCTTCAGATTAGTATGTTATGTAACAAGCGTTACACTCGATATTGTGATAGTTATATTCTTTTGGCATTTTTTTCCTGACGAGGGTCGGAATTCCTAAATTAGGCTCACAATAAGTTAAATTTAACTGAATTACTGAAGAAATTATGCTCATTTTCCTCCAGTATCCAACTAAAATTGTTGAAAATGCAGCAATCATGACTCATATTTTAAAATATTATTACATTAGTTTGCCTGTGGATGCTGTTGCTAGAGAATATTATTTTTGTCTATTAGATATAAATTATGCAAACACTTGATTTCGGGCAATACAACAGTAGCATGACCACAAACATGCTAATAAATCTTAGTCACGAGACCTCAAATTCCTATTGTCTGCAGATAGAGGTTCTGCTATGGTATAAATGAGCCCACCCACAAACCAAGAGGCAGCACCCAAAATTTTACCCAACCAAGTTTCTTCATACAAAAGCTGTATTAATAGTCCGAAAGTTAGAAAATGAACCATAAAAGGGACACCAGGGTTTCATACCGACTCCTATCTCCATGCTCTAGTGGCATTACCCTGCCATACAACCACCAATTTTTTGATGTACCTTCTCCAAAAGAATGGATGAACTTTAGCAACATTTACCTCTATATAACTACATTAATTTAACTCAACTTATTCTATTCGAGTCGCATTCGTGGTCCATTACAATCAGAAGGAAGTCCAATGAACACAATCACTTTGAAACCACCTGTTAGAACTTACGAGACATCAACAACATACGCTAGCTATTTGGGAGGGAAAGACAAAGATATATAAAGCCGTACCATTTTTTAGATACAAGTGGCGTAGAAGTAGCTTGACTTGGCAAGCAACAGGATCATATCAAGAATCAAGGTGAAAATTGGGGTCAGTTTGAAGACAGATTTTTATTTAGATTTTTAAGAAATAATAGCCAGGGCCAGGGGTTGTCACATGAGGTTGTTTCATTCAAAAATCAACTTTATACCAGTATTAATATATAGCATAACTGAGTTAGTGGCACTGTAGCAAAAAATCACAATTCATAGATAGGTTTAAAGAAAAAGAGAATGATAGGCTTAATTATCATATTATAATAATAATAATAAGAGATGAGATGATAGGCTTAATTATCATATTATAATAATAATAATAATAATAAGAGATGAGATAAAATAGCCTTGGCTATCAAGCAGAACTAAAAGCATAAGCAAAAACCATAACATATTATTGTTTCTGCATATAATTATAAATCTCTAAGAACTTAAGAAGATTAAATTGGAAAGATTATAGTTACCTTAAAGCGATATGACGTAACCTTCGGCGCACAAGTCTTGCATTCAAACTGCAATCAGTGCAAGATGGTTAATAGACACTAGAAGTCGTAATAAAAGCCACATATACTAAATTACCTTCAGAGTGGAAGTGCAGATTGATACTAGATAAAGCAATTCTCCATATCCATACTAAAGGAACTTGAATCTATGACAAATAAAACATGTTGCTAAACAGTTAAAAATTAGATGAAGATAAAACGAACCTTAAAGGGTACATAATTTCAACGCTGGTGACGTCTTTTGTTATAGATTTCAAGAGGATCTCAGAGGGCTTAACACGAGACAAAAGTTTAAGTCCCACACTAAAAAATCGGGAACGAAAAAGAAAGCATTATAAACTATTCAAGGCGCAGTTTCAAAATATAGGCATATTATAAACAACCAATATGACATACCCATGAATCTTGTTTTTAAGACTCCCAGCAGGTGCAGTTTCAAGGGCAATCCAAGCATTATTCATCTGTATACAGAGCATAAATGAGTTGAAGATAGTTTTAGAGTTTTAGAATCACAGGCAAGTTATATTCCCCCTCATTGCACCAAGTTCAAATTAAGATTATCTAGTTAGTGAGTTTGAATTCAATCTCTCTCTCTTTTCCTATATCGGCATTCTCAAAGAAGATTAAAAAATAGCAAATTAGTTGGCGTTAAGAGCATATACATCGATGCAAACGAAAAAAGTTGATTTGTCAAACGGATCAAAGGATTGGTGGAGTTTAGTAATGCACTTTTTTGGTCCATCTATAAAATCAAAGTCCATCAATTTGATTGATGAACCAATAAATGGCCACTACATTGGTAAAAGTCCACCAATTCATTGGTTCAATAGACTGGTCAACTATTTTGATTTGTAACTGCTATGCAAAAATTAGCAAAATAGATATTTTTATTTCATAGTAACAAACTCCATCAAGTTAATTGACGAATTAACAGATTGATGGAGTTTGATGGGTGGAGATGCTCTAAGAGCTTGTTTGGCTCACTAGCTTCTAAGTTGAAATCAAAAATTTTATTTTTTTTTAAAGTAGGAAGGACGAGTTTATGTTAACTTTGTGTCTTATATACAAAAATAAATATCATCATAGTACATGTAAATTCTAGTGCATCCCTAGCATTAGAAACCCCTCACCATGGAGGTTGAGGTTCGAGTCACAATGGGAACAAATGTGTGCGTGAATTTATTTATTTATTGAATTGTATTCCCCAAAAAAAAAAACCATCACTGTTACTTTATTTCATTTGTTCAATTTTAGTACACATTGTCACTTTATTCTCCCATTGTTACCTATAAATTATAAAATAGAAATAATAACATTAAGCAACAAATATATTTTTCATGGTAACCAAAATGTGCCCTAATTCACCACTGAAACAAGGAGAAGCTAGCCTAGCCTCCTGCCTTGAAATTCAGTAAACAAAACACTTCTAATATTATCCACGACTAAATTATAAAATATCGAAAACTGATCACAAACATTTTAATATCCTGTTCTACAACAAAACATCAAAAAACAGCCCTAACAAAAATAAACAACAGTAATGCATAAACACAAACGAGTTATAAGCATAGTAATCATATTACTACCTTATTAGAGGCGAAATCAATAACAAGTTCCGCATTGGAAGGCGTGAACTTCTTGCCAGGAGACGAGTATATTCTGTTCCACAAGTCTTTTAATGTGGAAGGAATATGAGACTTCTGTTGTTGTTTAATCGATGATGATATTACAGACGACGCCGTTTCAGCCGATCTGCTAAAGCACCAGTTCCTTCCTCTTAACGGAAACACTATCACTCTCGCTTTCATGCTTGATTCTCGATTAATTATGAAATGTATGTATGTATTTTATTGAATCTTTATTATGTAACAAGACTGCTGTGTGTGAAGCGAAAAGCACCTGTATGGCTAAATATATGTAAATAAAAGAGCAGGCGATCTGTATTTATTTACGTGCCAAACGAATTTGCAAGTCAAGCTGTTGTTTTTTCATTCAGAAGTCGTTTGGCTGCCCTTACGCAAGTTTAAATAACTAGGAAGTAGATTTTAAAAATGTTTTCAATATCTCGAAGTTCTTGAAGTTGCTTAGTTAACCCCTTTCGTAACTTACACTTCTATAATATGTAATTTTTTAAAATGAAATGGTGTTTTTAAAGAATTGGAAAGTAAGTAAGATCTATAAAAATATCAGTTTTGTATCATAAATTTCTCTTGACTTTTTAGAGTATAAATAAACACTGATTATGAAAATTCGATAACAATTATCATAAACAAACATATTAATCATAAAAAAGAATGATAACTAAACAGACCATAGATTCATTCTTATATCATTAGTACGTTTCTTATGTCTATGTCTATTAATCCAAATCGAAATCGAAAAATCCTCCGTGATCGGTTTTGTTAGGTTTAGTTTCTCAAACATTTAGTTTAGATTCGATTCCAAGATTATTAAAACTGAAATTTTCGATTTAGCACCCAAATTGACCGATGCTCGGCTCTAAATATCTTTTAAGACTGCGGCCAAGGAGCGGAAAAAAAGAAGAAGAGTAAAGTGAGAACCTGCTAAGAATACAAAACTGACTAGAATTGTGGGTGGGTGTTTGTTCCTGGGTTTTTAGAAGGAAGGCAAAGGTATTAAGGTACCAGTAACATGTTTTTAAACAGGCAAGTAGGTTACGGCAGAGCCCAAAGGTTCTGCTACAAATCACTTGTATCATCCTTCAATTATTGTTTCTTCTGGGAAAGTAATTATATGTATAGTATAACTGTTACTCTGTTGCAATCAATCTATACTTCACCGATAAAATTAAATTGGCTGTAGAAAAACTAAACAATAGAAAGAGTAAACAAAATATATGATATACCATATTACTAACAGATGCACATTCTATTATAATACACTAGAATGAATGCATACATGTCAAAAGAATTGACAAATAAACAATTGCAATCAACACTGAGTTTCCCCAATCCCTTTCATTCATCTTCGGCAATAAAACTCGGCTGTTCACCCTCACATAGATATTCATCACATTCAGATGCTGATCCCCAGTCCTTCCGGAGCCGAAGAATGTCCTCTGTAAATGTTGAACCAGAAGACCCGATGAACACAGAAGACAAAGCACAGATAGTCTTATCCAACATAGCCTCCACCTTCAATATTAAATTCATTGTCAGCAATAACTGAATATTAATGCCAAGATTTTACCTATTTGTTTAGCAAGAATGCACTTGGAATTAAAATTGTATAGTCGGTAACTCCATTGCAACTTCATCACCTAAACCTAGTGAACTGTTATCTTACTTGGATTTTGAAATGATATCACCAAATATTGTCAGCAAGATATTAGTTAGCATCTTTTGTCATGAGAGATAAATAACTAATTCTCATTCAAAATTTCAGAAAGCAGGTACATTATGTTGTTAGTAAAGATGTACATTATGTTCAGGCAATTAATAGAGACACGTGACACGTCGTCAGTCCTTGGATGCTGCTCATGTATAAGGATAAGATAAAGAACCAGCCCAAAACCTGTGCAAGCTATATGGTAATACTAATACCCGATTGAAACAAGCTGAAGGACTAATTCTGACACGGATGCAACAAACAGACCTATATACTCCTCATTCTGCCAAAAACATAGTAAGCTGAAGAAAAGTACTTTTAACATGCATAATCTCATCCCAAGTTTCAGGATATTTACAAATTATCCAGATCAGTCTGTTGAATCAAAGATGGATTATCTCGAATTTACTTTACCAGCTGCATACCCAAATATACTAACATTCCACCAAAAGCACTCCCCTTTGCAGAAGGGGAGAATAAAAAATGCAAAAGTTGTCCTGCTTCTTTTAATATTAAGTAAAAGGATCAAAGAAAGTTTTAAATGCATTATCATACCTCAACTACCAAAAAGAAAAATATAAAACCATACAAGGCAAGTCTATACTCAGATAAGGAATGGATTATGGAGTATATATCAAAGCAAAACAAATTCCCTTACTACAATTTCTTTTGACAAGTTAAGGATTTTAACATAAATCAGAACATCAGTGAAAAAGCTCCTAGAGCAAAATTATAATGGTCATGTATGTCCGGCTACTAATAATCGAGTAACTGACATGTACGCAAATCATAAATTTTACCTGAGAATCTTCCTCGAGGCCATGCCTGTACAATAAAGCATCCCACTTCTCCGCTGAATTACGAGCTGGCCGCTTAATGAGTGGTACAGCTTTCCCATTTAAAATGACAAGTGACTGCAATAAACTAGTTTCGCTTTCTGCAGCATCAGTGGAGAGATATATCACAGGAGTATTAGCTCTTTCCACCACTCTACTGATGCAATCAGCAGCTTGAGGTACAGGGAAAAAACAACTCGGCTTTTTTGCATTGCTGACAATATAGAAAAATATATCAGGAGGCAAAACAATGCAAATTATTCTCACAAACTTACAAAAATAAGTTTAGAGCAATGTCTCGTCCTTAAAAATCAGTACCTTTTTTTTAGCAGCAACTGATATTGTATAATCAGTGAAATTTTTATTATCAAGCATTTCAATCCAAGCTTTTTCTATATCCTGGTTCTGTCGCTAAATGTTCTAAACTTTTTCCCAGTAATTAACAAACTTTCCGGTTCCAAAACCATAGTAATAGTACTGGGAGGTGTTTATTTTTCTTTTAAAATATAGTAGCAAAAGCTTGTAATGCTCATCATGTCTAAGAATCATAACCAAAAATTGCATATGATCAGTAAAGCACAAATAAAAGAGTAGGAAGGTGATCTTACCAAAATTTCAAGAAGCCATGTCGACGAAAATGAAGAGCTGTAAAACCTTCCCCAAGAAAGGTTTGAATGAACCTCTGAGCAGTGAGCATAATGAGACGACTTGGCTCAATCAGAGTCTTGCATTGGTGAGCAATGGGACCACCTGGCTGCATCACCCACTCTCTCTCCACATCAGCAAAGAACACATCGCCAATTGCAAGAACTTCGTCCTCAGAAGAAAACTTTGCAGTTACATCATGAATAGTCCTTACCGTCGGCTTCTTAACATCCTCAACCCAAGCCGTGTCAAGCTTATTAAACGAAACTCCCAACGCCTTCAATTTCTTCAAGTGATCGTCATCCACAAAACAAGGCGTAGGAAGGGAGACATAACAAATAAATCTATCTATATGCAAGTGACTCTTTTTAGTCTCGGAAAACTCATCAAACGTGACAACAACTTTCCTCCCCAAACACTTATTAATATGCTCAACATCTAAAACATGACTAAACTCGTAATCAACTTTAGCACTAGGAATAACTAAAACACGATTAAGCACAGCAGCAAAGAACATATGCTTCTCCAAACAAATCAAATGATTCGACATTTGTCCAGACACACAAATGGCAAACAAATACTTATTCGCTCTCGGCTTCCACTCAATGCTCCTCCTCTCCGCAAATCTCACATCTAGTTTCCGACAAGCACCAAAATAACTCAAATCCGTATCATTACTTGTACTATCATCACCAAACGTATTTCCTAACTGATGCGATGAAAGTAAAGCAAGTTGAATTTGTTTATTAATCGTTATCTGAGAACGCAATGCGGAATTAAGATAAGCAGAATAATTAACAAAACTAGTATGATTCAACAAGTTGAACAGCCGTAATTGCTGGTTCTGTAACAAGGAGAGAGCAGTTAATTCTGATTGGCGCATTCGAGAAATGTTATCGAAACTAGACTCCGAAAGCGAGGACTGGAAAAACAATGATTTGAGATCGGTAGTGAAATAAACAATGAGTAGAATAAACGGGAGGAGAATTGCGAAAAGATACCTCTTGTTAACGCAACGACGAGGTGCGTAAGAGGGACTGGGATTGTTGATATGAAAGGCTGAGCGACGATGAGACGGAGAGGAGTTAGCTGAACGGATAAGAATGGATTGCTCGCTTTCATTTTCTTCATCATCCTCTTGTTCAACTGATTGTTTGTGATTATTGCTGTTGTTGTCCATTGAGAAAGATCTGATTCAGATACTTACTGGTTAAGTAGAGTGACTCAGCTACAGTGACACGCACAGAGCATTGAGATTAACTACGCATTTGTGTAGATCTGCTGGAACTGGAAGCAAGGGAGGCTATATCGTACCGCATTCAGTTGCAATTTAATGTTGCCATCTAGATATGATTCATAAATATTTTTCAAATATTGAAACTCCATACATAATCTTTTTTAATTCGAAAACATTTATAATTTTACATCATTGTTTTTCATTGCTTAGGCTCAAAATGTGTATTATTTTTTTTTAAAAAATTACTATCTTAATTTAAAGTAGACTAAACTTTTAAAACAAATAAATTAGGAAATAAGGTTAATATAAACAAAACAGAGAAAATAATCATTTATTATTTTTTTAACTATTGTATATTCATTCGTTTTAATTTTCTAAAAATTTAGAAAAAATAAAAATAAAATTGCTAAAAATCATTTTAAAAGTATATGTGAATAATATAAGGGAGGAAAATTTTTCATAACAAGTATTTTATGGAAAATGAAAAGAAATTAATGTCCAAACAAAATCTAACATGTTTTGCAAAATTGGTGATCAGACTTTTAATTTAAATTGTAGATAAAAAAGGAATGAATATATATTATAGACGTTTCTTTCTAATTTCTTCAAATAAAAGTATCAATCTAATTATATTTTCACCTCACGTGAACACAACCTATTTTAAACATGACAGCCAAGATCAGCAAGAGGATGAAAATAAGTTTCATCTTCCAAAAGTAATTAGGAGCACCTACTAAAGCCTTAGTTTTACCAGGCTGTTTGAGACTAAAACATGTCTGCCTGGGTACAAAGTAGGCTGCTATTCTTTAATCTTCTTCTGACACTTCCACCAGCTTTCCCCGAACCCACTTTTTGATTGTATTTGTTGATTTAGGTGGTTTCTCTTTGCTCGATTTTTTTGGTTTAGGAGATCTCTCTTCTTCCCATAACTCAGACTTTGCTCCATTTAGTACTAGGTTTCCATGTTTGACGCTACTCCCATTGGGTGTCAAGTGATCCAATTGATGGGTGAAGCTGGAGGGTTTGTCAAGTGGTTCCAACTGAGACAAATCAGTGCTGCTGTTAAGCAACCCCTTCAAGTAGTCCTCGTCATTCATAAAATCTACATCATAGGGGCTGCTTGGTAGAATTTCATCCCCAGAGTTCAGAAATTGCGGCAGATTAAACTTTTCAAAAGAAGAGTCTGAAATGTCATCAAAATTTGACAATAAGGCTCTGGATCCATTTATTTCTATCTGATCCTTTGTGACAAGACCTTTAGATTTAATGTTGATCTCCTTCTCGACACTGTTAAGGCCTGAAGGACTGTCTGGTTCATTTTCATAAAAACCACCCTCTATTGATTCAATGGACTGAATTGCCTCAGCTATGAGTTTCCTAGTTTCAATGAGCGAAGCTTGAGCAAGGGGGCTCTTGGTTGCAGCTAACTCAAGAGCCTTTGCCGCGTTCTCTGCTTCAGCAATTAATAACCTGCACGATAACAATCACACTTACGTTCTAGGAACAAAAAAAAAAAGGCCAGGCTTGGGGGATTATAGGAATAATAACCAGTTGGGTATCTATTAATAAACAAAAGATTAAACGTCAAGGTTCAGTTTGAACTCAAGATGTATTCACAAAGAAAAAGTACTCAAGAGCATTTTCCCCTAAAAAAACCTTCAGGTTGTTTAACAGAAAAAGGTGTGTAAAGAAAAGAGAAAAATAAAAATCGTTTAGGGGAGGAGGAAATTATGTAGACAATTAACGACCAATTGGTCACAACCAAATCCCTGTTTTACACCACTCCAATTCCTTTAAATGTAGACCTCAGCTGTTTAACAGAAACCCTCAGCCCAAAAGTGACAAAGATAGAGTGGGGAGAGAGCAGTATCTCATAATCAATGCCATCATAGATGGGACAGTAATTTGATATAGAGGCAACAAATGGGTTGATCTGCTTTGCAGCACATCATCATTCGACATAAAATCATTTATTTCCAAAAATGAAGCTTATTGATTTGGTTACTGGCTATCAAACTTGCCATCATTGCAAAAAAAAGCTATTCATAGCTGGGGGAGACCAAAGGGAAACGATAAGCCTAATAGTTTTTATCTAATCATACACATCAACGATATTTAAAAATTTTAATTTTATCTGTTTTGTAGTATATTTGTAGCCAAAATATCTCTCTTTTTCATGTACCTTTTCCTCTAGCTCAAAATATATAGCAAGCTAACATTGCACAGATCCCTGAAAGAAATGGGACTTACTTGGCTCTTGTCATGGCTTCGGCCTTTTTATTTTCTCTATCAGCTCTGATATTTTTTATCATCTGCAACTTCGAACTTGCTAGAGGATCTTTATAGATTGGCGCATTACTTCGTTTCTTTCTTGTTTGTTGAGTTGAACTTGTTCTTGTATTACCTATAGGGTTATCTGTTACATTGTTCTTCTTCTTTGATATGCTTGTACTTGTTCTTTTCTGTCTTCTCCTAGGATTGTCAGCACCAATAGGAGTGCCATGATATTTGGATAGACCAGTGTATACACGATCACGGTAAGCCTGGTGAGCCAAGAAATACTTCAATGATTAAAACCATACATAAAAAATATCTCAAATATTCCCCCCAAGGCCCCAAATCTATTAAATCTTTTTAAGGTCAGAAGTGGGATACATCTTCTAGCATAAAGTGTGGATCCAGTTAGACTTTAATAAATTATCAGGATCAAGTACTTGTGACTTTTATAAATTATCAGGATCAAGTACTTGTGATGGCAGACTAGAATATTTAAACATAAAAAATACTATTACAACTTACAGGATCAGCCCATTTAGCAGCAATTGCCTCGGAGATTTTCTTTTTCTGCTCTGCCGATTTGGGTGCTCTCTTGCTACCTTTGGGCCGGGGAGCTCTCTTCCTTTGTTCAACACTTTCCAACCACTCCCGCTGAAGCTGTTCATCCAAGATCTTGTAGGAGTCCCATTGTAGTTCATCCTCACCGGCTAAGCCCCCTCTCGAGGCCTCAGCTATCAAATTTTGCCAATCGAAGTGACATGTTTCCTGCAGAGTCAGCTTCTCACGACGTTTATTCCACCCCATTCGCACGCCAACCCCTATTTTTATCCTGGTTTCTTTGCTGTACAACATATGAAGTATAAATAGAAATTGTAGGAATATTGGATATAAGCTTATAAACGAAATTTGTTAGTGTATGTATGTCTACAAAAAGATAAAAAGGTACCCTAATAGTGTATGTAAATGGCAAGGGTAAAAGCAAGGCGAGGAAGGAAAACAATGAAAGTCCATAGAAATATATTTTCAATGTTCCACAATCTCAAAGGCATCAATGGAATAGAAATTTATTTAGCCTATACAGTTTTCCAGTATTCAGTAATGTAGAAGTCACTTTTAACCTATTGACACATGGTAACACTGACAAAGTCTAAAGGAAAAAAGAAGTAAAGAGATAAAATTAAGACTGGAAGAACATAAGATGAAAACAAGACTAAACCTTTGAGAATGTCCCAGATTAATCAACTTCATTCTGACCTGCACGACAACAGCATGTTAATTGAAATTACAATACAATATGTACACCAATTTAGAAAATAGGGACGTTCCTGCAATTCAATGCATAAGCTCCAGTTACATGGGTGATCCATCAAAGAAAAAACACAGCTTAATTGTGATCTGACCGAGGCTGACATAAGGTTTTCACTTTCCTTTTAGTGTCTATTCGTCATTTACCAACTGCACCTTTTTTATACCAAGTGTAACTTCAAGCAGTGGGAAAGTTCTCATGTCAAAAATGAACTTGATTTTTTAGACACCAGAGTTCAGTTACTCAAGATGTGGGTTGTTCAGAATAGTTTCAACTAATCAACACGAAACATAATTATAGATTTATAGGTATAAATACTGGTCATGCCAAGATGACAAGATGGTAGATGTTTCCAACCAATAGAGTACACAATCGCATGGCATTAATAGTAGAAACTACTTGAGTAATTATACCAACAACTTTTGTGAAAATATTATTTAGCAATTTAATGGAAATAAACAATCTAATATTATATGTCAATTAACTATTCATCAAAAAAATTGGTACATAAGCACTGCTCTTTCCTTTGGAATTTTTTCTATGATTTTCCGAATTATATGTAGCTATTGTGTAACTTTATTCTTACATGACATCACCTTAGGATCCTGCATTGCGAGCCTTGTCTTCTCTCTGATCCTCTGCCTGGTTTCTGCAAATGTGAAAATTCTATGTAATTAAAGAGCACCATAACAAGTATAATGATTCTCTTCTAGTTTCAGTTTTTTTACATGTCTATGATTGCTGTTAGGTACCTGGAGTATGCTTCCTGCCTTTATTCCAAGGTGTGTTCCCCTTATTTGCTTTAGAGATTCTCTTCCTTCTCAACTTCTCTCTATCATCCAACTCACTGAAGTCGTCACTTAAATAGTGTTTCTCCGCTCGTTGGGGTGTTTCTGAATCAATGTCAACATGTAATCTACTATGCACATCATGTGCATTGTTCTCAGTTGAAATTTTCGGTTCAAGGGTCGCAACTGCATTAATCAGTACCCTGTCACGTCGCATCTTAATATGACTGACACTGAGCTCTCGTTGTTTTGTGGGGATCTTATAAGATCCCCACAAAAATGACAATCCCCTGTCATTGGAATGATACAACTTTTGAGACCCAAATGAAATGGGATGTTGGAAGGAATGCTGAGAAGTAAGCTCTGAACCACAAGTACATAAACAAGGTCTTAGAGAGTCTCATCAGCCGGATGCAGTTAGCTATAACATTTTTCGTCCCAAGTCTTAACAATGCAACATATACATATATACACGTGCACATATTGATGCGAAAAGACTTTGTTTTTGGATTGAAGACTGGCTAGACATTAGAGTTGTAATACCAATTTGATACAGGACAAAAATGGAAAAGGACTTATGGGTATAAATACACAATAAGATAAGTTTGTTGATCAAGTGCACAACATGTACCAAGGGTAGCACAACTAGAAGTGGCCAAATGGGCGGGTCGGCTCGCCCCGGCTCGCAAACTCGCCACGTAACTGAACGTGCACGCCAACTCGGCACGCTCGGCACGGCACGGGTAATGCATGTAGAATTTAATAACTTTACACCATCTCTTATAATTTAATTGTATATATTTAGTTGTATTCCCCGTTATGTTATATTTATGAATTTTTTATAATTTTAAGAAATTTTATTGAATTTTAATATAATTCTCTGAGCTAAAAATGTTAACCTACATAAATATTAGTTCTACTTTAAAATAAATAATAACCTGGGTATATTATATTGTATGTATTAGTAGCTAAAAACACAGTTTTAATTATTTGAACAAAAAATTATCTTCAAATTTCAGTATAAGATTATAATAAAATTAATTAATCAGTGCCCATGGGCACATGCCGACAATTATGTACTTTTTATAATTTCAATGTAATTTAATGACATTTAATCAACTAATTTTTAAAGAGGAGTCCTCTCAAATTATTTGTAAAATATTTTTTAATTAATAAAATTTATAGCGGTACCGTCCTCTTTTATTCCAAAAATATTCGCATAATTTTTTAATACTTTTAAAATATTAAATGAAATTAAAATTTAATAAATAAATAAATAAATAAACCCGCCGAACCGCACACAAGTCAGCCTTTCTTAGAACCGGCCCGACTCGCCCGGCCCAGCTCTAAGCACAACTGCAAAAGAACCACTAATTTTAGGAATTGATGACCCGCACTACACGCACCGTTCACCATTCCTAGGGTGACAACCACAAAAAACCACTAACCTTAGAATTTTTTAACCGTAAAAAGACAAATTTGCATGTATCGCAACTTAACAATAGAAAAAATCTCAAATTTGATAAATAATTAGGTTTAAAGATTACAACTTCTTTTATATAATCAAAAAATCTGTGAACTTAACCAACAAGTGAAATCCTAATTATAAGAAAACTAGTCTAATCAATAATTCAATATACATTTCTTAATACTTATCTACAACCATAACCTAGAACATTACCGAGTTAATATACTTAATCAAACTTCACATTTATCATAATACATTACAAGTAACTTTAATCCTATATAATAACATATAATATTAGAATAAACAGAAATAACTCTCTAACTCCTTGCTTTGGATCAATACTTCTAGTTATAATAGATATAAAATTAACATAGAACAGATCAAAACAGTCGCTCGACTAACAAAGACTAATAGGCAAGAAGAGAGAGAGAGGGAGAGAGAGAGAGAGGGAGAGGGAGAGAGAGAGGGAGAGAGAGGGAGAGGGAGAGAGAGAGAGAGAGAGAGGGAGAGAGAGATGCATATAAGCAGAGTATGAGTGGTAAAGATAAGTTACAAGCTAGAAACTAAGCTTAACAGTAGCAGTATAAATATAAATGAACAAGTGTAAACACAAATTGAAAGGGAGAATGGGTTAGCTAAAATAAGTGAGATAGAACAACAAAAACATAAAGAAGATAATACAAACAGCAATAGCAAGAATTGGGGGGTATAGAAGTTAACCTAATGAAGGCATGGAGAGGTCATTCATATACACACCCAATCATCCACGTACATATATGTATATGTATATGTATATATGATTGCTGCTGCGATGGAAGAGGGAGGGAGAGACAGAGGTCGCAAATAAAGATAACGATATGGAACTATGGAGGCGAGTGCTGTGTGTTCAGATATTTTTGGGTTATATAATATAAAATTTAATTTTTAATAAACAAAATATGAAAATACATAAACATAAAACTTTAAAATTATATTTCAATTATGTTTCTATGATATATAACATAAAAATATATAAAATGATTATATTTTTATATATTTACAATTTTTTCTAAAGTTTTAGGTAAATTTATATATGTGAATAAATATTTCTTAAATATTTCTAAAAATATATACATAATATTATATATTTATTTATTTAAATTATATTTTTATTTTTATTTTTATTTTTATTTAGTGTTAAATAAATATACAAATCCCTATAAGAATTTCAAACGGATAAATTTTACACTCAAGTACACTGTACTCGAAATATAAAATTAACATGTAAAGTAGTTTAAAAAAAACATGTAAAGAACAATACCTTTAAAATATGTATTCTTTTAGAAAGTGCTAAAACAAAATTTCAAAAAATATAAAATTTTGCAACCAAAATTAACTGTAATTTAAAAAGAAATGTCAATTTCAGTAATTGTATTGTTACAAATATTCTCATAGATGTAACAATAGTACTAACTTACGCATAAGTTCGAAGAAAATATAAAAAATGTAAAATGGCATCACAGTTACCACCTTTCTATTTATCCCACATCTCATCACAATTTAAAAGTCAAATATATATATAAAAAATTGCCAAGAAAAAGAAAGTAATTAACATGTGACCAGAAAGGGCAAGAAAATATAATAGTAAGCAAATTATATTTCCCGCAGGTTCAAGTGATTCCAACTCTCGGCATTTATCTTGATCCCGTACAGGATAGGGTATGCATGTCACAGTTTAATTTGAATTAAGAATCATAACATCTCTTCGTATTATGGTCAAATATCAAACTCAATTCACCTTCTATGGTCAAAAATACACTAGCATATTTATATATTGAGACAATACTAGCTTGTATTACAACTATCTGAAAAGTTGTAAACTGGCCTTTGATAAAATTTACCATGGCCAGTCTAGTGTTTGCAGCAGCACTTATAGCAGTGTCAATCTTTCTTGCAACAATTATATTCTATTATATCGCGAAAGCTTTGGATAAGAACATGCTTTTGCATGATCAATCCTCTGAATCCGCATTAGAATTGGTAGAAGAAGCACTGGTAGAAGAAGCTTTGGACTTGGAATGTGCAGTGTGTTTGAACAGAGTGTATAGAGGGGAAAACTATGAGATACTTGAGAAATGTAATCACGGCTTTCATAGGGATTGTATTAAGACCTGGTTGCAGCACCAATCAACTTGTCCTTTATGCAGAAGTCAAGTACCTCACACTCCTCTTCTATCAAACATGCCCGCATATGACCATTACTATGATATCCTTCTTTATTATTCTCTCTCTGTTTTGGAAGCTATTTTCAATTGGTTGGCGTCCCCTCTTGATAACAACCTAATGCCTTCACATGCCTCCCAATATTTATTTTACTTCTAACTTATTTAGTAGTAGTGAATGATATAGAATCTTAAACGGTTTTTAGATAATAATCTACTCAATGTGAATGATACTCTCGCTCCATTCAACCAAATTGTTAATCCAAACACTGACATATGGATTAAGATTCCAATTTCAGTGAATCGGACTTATTAACCACGAATCAAATGTCCCTATCAGATTATTATAAATTTGAACTCACTTTGGTGACGAGGATGTGTGGGTACCAAAGTATATAGAATAGAACTTTCATATGGATCCATGAAAGTTAGTAAACAGTTGAAGTACATGCACGATAGTCAATAGAGTACAGATTTGGTGATACAAGCTTCTTCATATATTATTTTCTATTATTTTGTACAGTTACGTAGCTTGAAAGTAGTATTTGGGTGTTTCATTGCTTAATACACACTAGCTTTGTATTAATCATATGTAAATTGTGCATGAAGATACCAGAGTTTTTCTAAACAAATGTTATCAACTTATTATTATTATTATTATTATTAAACCTCGCGATCGAGTATTAACTTACTATGTATATAGTAGTATTAGATTAGATCAGAAATTCATAAACTATTTGTTAAATAATTGAAACGGGCCACTTTCAATTCAAATCACAAAAACGTTTACATTAGTACGTAGCAGTACGCTTGCAGGATTTAGATTCTGAATATTTACATATTTACCTTCCACAGTCCAGACAGCGCCATCATGGCGAATGAATAGGTTAGAGGGCGAAATGCAGAAATTATAATCATGTCAAGCTAGCTAATCATTCTGCACAAACGAAAAAAGAAATCGTCGGCCCCTCGCCCACCCTTTTGATTTTAATCAAGTTTTGTAGTTTTGTGAGTTAAAAGATGACATGTTTTAATAGAGTAGTACTAGGTATTCTAAAATATTTTCATAGTGAGAACAATCATATTATTATTTGGAAAATTATTAATTGCATAAAAAAAATTAGGGTCTCTAACATTTTTCTTTTTTATATGTGTAGAATTTTTCTACTATAATTGGGTTTTTATAAAGAAATGAAATAGGATATTGTGGACAAAATCAAAGAAAAGATAAATTTAAATACTAGATTTGAAGAGAATACACATTTCTATGATAAAATTTATGAGTGAAATATGTAAAAGTTAAAAATAAGAATAGATTACTTAAATTTATAACAGACACCAATGCCAAACTATATGTTGATTGCTAATTGAAATTCGATGGGGGTCTAATAATGTCTAGATCTCTTCAACTCCTAGTTTCTCAATTCTCATTCTCATCCTCTAATCGAATGTGTTATAATTGCTTGAGTTTGTCTAATATGACATGCAAGATCGAGTTAAAATGTTTAGGCAAAATGGCAACTTTTTGTCGCAACAATTTTCTTATATTAAGGGCTTGTTTATTTGTGGAAAAAATTTCTAGTTTTTTTATTTTTCTAATTTTTTTTAGATTTCTTGTTTATAGGAAACTTATTGATATTTGAGAAATTGTGTTCCAAATAGGAAAACAACATATTATTAGTTTTCTATTTTTAAATATCATTAAATTTAATAACATTGTAATCTAAATAAATAAATATTTATTATTATCAAAAGTTATTTTAATATTTTATAATCTTGTTATATATACATAGAGAAAAGTTATATGGAGACCCACTTAGAGACTCGGTGACCGAATAACAACCGACAGATTAAAATAATATAGATGGTTTAGATTTATTTTCTCACATCCCTCTTTCTTTAATACAGACATAAATGCAGTATACAATTAAATATAAAACCACATAAATATTCATAAATACTAATTTATATATTCATAATTATGTAAATGTATTCTACGTATCATTTTACATTATAGATTTGTATAATATTTTATATTTATTTTCACTCAATGTATTTTTTTTAACAATACATATATTTGTTCTATAAATATAAATATTGTTCTGCAAGTATAAATATTATGTTTTGCAAATAGAACGGTATTTTGCACAACATTATGCATATATTCATAACTATATAAATATACTTTACTTATTATTTTGAATTTTATAAATTTGTATAATACTTTTTTTCACTAAATATACTTATTTAATACTATATATATTTGTCCTGCACTATGTTCTATAAATATAAATACCGTTCTACAAATATAAATGTTATGTTCTGCAAGTAGTATATTAACATGTACAAACAATATTCAACATGTTCTGCAAATATAAACACTGCAAATATAAATGTTAATGTAACGCCCCCAAATCCAGGGTCAGGGATCTAATCATCACGTGAAAATTCTTAATATAAAATCACATANTAACGCCCCCAAATCCAGGGTCAGGGATCTAATCATCACGTGAAAATTCTTAATATAAAATCACCTATTTAATAATATTTTAATAATATTTTAAACCGCCTGTAGTCATTCAATATCTGAAATCTACAGCTACGACCCCAATTATCAAGATCTTTTAGGTTATAGTTCTAGAAACAAGAATCCAAAGTCCAAACATCAATTATTATAAATCTCATATAATCATATCAAATCACGCTTGCGACCTGATTAGTGCATAATTTTACATATTTTAATGCCTATTTTATTGCTCGCTTTCGTATTTTTATTAATTAATTTATTGCATTTTCCTTATTTTGCAGATAAGTAAATTAAATAATTAAAGGAGAAAGAATGGGTTAGAAAGGGCAAAAAAAAGGAAGAAAAGGAAGCCAACAAAGTAAAGAGGAGAAAAAGACAAAAGAGCAAGTTGGTGGATGAAATCAAAAATCAATGGTGTAGATTTTACCAACAAACACCTCATTTGAATGGTGGGGATTGACCCAACACCACCCAAAACCCTAGTCCTAGCCTATAAATACATCTCATTCTCTCATTGTAATCAT
>QRFB01003049.1:8019-51256 GCA_008931105.1 Oenanthe javanica | reverse complement strand
TGTGGAATTTATAAATTCCTGCAAAGGGTAAAGATTTGATTTGGCGGGCGGTAACTGGGTGCTTACCCACTAGGTCTCAGCTTCAAGTTAAACATATGCAAATTCAGGGCGAATANTTACCCACTAGGTCTCAGCTTCAAGTTAAACATATGCAAATTCAGGGCGAATGTCCTACGTCTAATCATGAGCTGGAACTATATATCATGTGTTTGTTGAATGCGCTTTGGCTGTTAGGTGTTGGCAACAGTTGCAGATAGAGTTTCAGTCTGCTACTAATGATTTTGGGGAGTGGATAGCTTAAGGTTTTAAGAAAGTGGGGAAAAATGATGCAGGACTGATTTCGATGCTTTGCTGGTCACTTTGGCAAGCTAGAAATTACGAGGTGTGGAAACATAAATCGTCACATACTCATTTCCAGGCCTTCTTTATTTTCTATGTACATGTGATTCTATTGTTTTGTATTAATGCAAATTGTTTTGTTTCTGAATTTGAGTGGATTTAGCTTACTTAGCCGCGTACTGGAAATGTGTGGGAATTGGAGGACTTTGAGTCACATCCTGCATTGTTGGTAATATTTCTTACTTGATATATCTGTAAGTTTTTAAAAGATTGATTTTGTTGGTTAAAGAGGATGTTTAGGTAAGAACATAATTTTTAAGTAATCTGATCCTTTGTTTTTACTTTAATTTTTAATTTAGCAAGCCATATTATGCAAAATTTATATGAGGGTAGTCTCTGTCACTCGAATTTTAGGTCTCTGCTCTTTTAGTTTATTTAAAACTTGAAAATGGACTAGAATTCAAGTGGATTGAGCTCATTTTTTATGTTTGGGTCAATATATATAGGGGCACTTCTATCCAATCAGTGGGCACACCTTAAACCCTCAAAATATTTCTTCTCTAGCCTAAACTTAAGAGTTCCCCTGCAAGTGTCTACGTGCATCCACCTCTGTTTACACTCAATATGTTGCAGAGTTCTTTTTTTATTATTAGGAGCAGGAACCTTGGTTTAAGTAGACACTGGTAAATGGATTAATAGTGCGTACCTAATTTGATGATATTCCTCGTGTCTGCTATAAAATCATTTAGTTTTTTTTAGTTGCAACATACTTTGTAGTCTCAACGACAAAAATAAATGCAGAATGAAAGAATTGATATTTCCTAATATAAAATGATCACGACTATACTTCTGGGCTCAGTTATAGTGAACCATTGCCCCTTTGTCATACACTTGAAAAAAGGTATAGTGAATCTTACAAACTTTTATATGCAGGTAGGCTGTCTAAGTTCTTGCTTGTTGCTTATACCAGGATTAAGATAGTTATATAGGCTACATTAAGCATACTAGCTACAAATTACTCCCTTCGTTTTAGTCAATTTATATTATAACTAGCTCTTATGCCACCCGTGGAAAGCACGTGTAATTTCTAAAATTCAAGTTATATTATGTATTTTATTTAAATGTATTGTTTCTTAATATTTATGAGTTATAATCTTGATGATTTAAAAATATATATTTAATGGTCACATTAANTTAAAATTTTATTGAACATATATAATATATTATACATATAGATATATTAATATAGAAAAGAACATCTAAATATCCATTTTATAAGAAAAAACCCTAATAATTGTAAATATCTATTATGCTTAGATAATATCTATACAAAAAAATTGACAATAGTGCATTTGACGAATATTTATTCAAAAAAATTTTGTAAAATTTATTTTATTCCANAGTTATAATCTTGATGATTTAAAAATATATATTTAATGGTCACATTAATTTTTAAATAATCTCTATGACTAGAAAAATTCCACTTTTTAAAGTGTGAAAAGTGATCCCGGAAGCACCCTNTCAAGGTTAAATTTATTAAATATTTTAAAACATAGGGTTAAATTTACTATTTATTTTAAAAAAAGTTTCAATTGTAAATAGTTTAAAAACATAGGGTTAAATTTACTAATTATTTTAAAAAAGGTTTCAATTGTAAATAGTTAAAAAACGTAGGGTTAAATTTATTAAATATATTAAAAGAGGGTTTGAATTGTATATTGTTAATAATACAGGGTTTAAATTACATTTAAGCCTATATAATAACTAGTGCGAGGCATGGACATATTCTAGAGGTATATTATATAATTATGATTAACATGAGATTTTGATAAATAAGCTGTAACGTTTTTTATAAGTTAACAAAACAAGAATATCTAATTTGCAAATTTATAATTATTCACCAATACCCATTATAATTGGGGGTAATTTTGTTGCACGATATCTGTATGATTACAAAATAAATTATGATTGAATTGATATCGATTTGCAATAATTTTATAGATTTTAGGATGAAACAAATATAATCGACTGTAACATGAGTCTAAAAAAGTAGTGTAATCACTCTATTTTTAATCAAGCTATTATGGGTTAAAAAAGAGTACTTTGTTATACTAACAAATTGCTTGATAAAATATGTCAATTTTTTTTTTGTAAATAATCTCATAATAAAGTTCTTGTCAAAAATACTGCTAGTCTATATTCGTCTTTACTAACAATTACTCCCTCCATCCCACCCATTTGTTTACATTTGGGTTAAGCATAGAGGTTAAGAAAATTGTATAAATTAGTATGAAAGAGAATGAAAAGTGGATGAAAGAGAAGAAAAAGTGGATGAAGTGATGGGGTCAATTGATATGTAATTGATAGATTTGGAAAGGTGGAGGAAAGTAGTGGGTGGTAGTAATTTTATAATATAAAAGTTTACTATTTTTAGAAAGTTTGGAAATGTAAAGAATTGGGTGAGACATCCAAAAAAGCAAAGTGTAAAGAATTGGAGGGGACATAAGAAGTACATATTTCGGTCTGAAATCCACTAATAAGCTGGGGATATAGTATCCATTTTCTTTTCTATTTTTTTGATCAAGAATGTTGAAGTAATACTGTGACAACCCGGGTCAAATCCCGAGTCTTTTTTGAAAATTGGATTAAGTCCCAACTTACGAATCCGAAAATAAGCTAAATTAAACTGGCTCAAATGAAACAACTTGGGTAATCCACAAACCCCCAAAAGATCATGATTTGTAGGTGCACTTAGTAGTAATACTCTACCTTATATACTGAACTAATTATCCCAATCTACTCGATGTAGGACTAGAGTGTTACAAACTCCACCACTTAAATTTATGTCATCCTCATCAGGCCGAACAGATAGCTCATAGGCCCAGATCGTACCTCTATAGCCATCGGGGGATAATACCGACTGGTTTCGTGTCCCCACCTCTGGATCTCTGTCCATTGTGGAATAATACCATCGGCCTTCGTGTCTCCACCTCCGGCAACTTAACGAATCAAGATTTCGAAAGCTGGCTCTGAATACCATATGTGACAACTCGGGTCAAATTTCGAGTTTTTTTCGAAAATCGGGTCAAGTCCTAACTTGCGAATCCGAAAATAAGTCAAAATAAACTAACCCAAATACAACAACTCGAGTAATCCACAAACCCACCACAGGCCCCCAAAAGATCATGATTTGTTGGTGCCCTTAGTAGTACTGAACTAATTATTCCAATCTACTCGATGTGAGAACGGGGTGTTACAATTACACACTTCGAATTATGTAGAAATACACTTTTTTTAGAAGTGAAATTAATATTTTTATTAATACTACTTAAAATTTTATCATACAATAATGAATTAAAATATTAAATATAATTAAAAATATTGATTATGTAACTATTAATGTATGTAGTAATGAGTAATAAGTGAAATAAATGTTTTAGTGATAATATTAATAAGTATATTAATGATGTAATAATGAGTAAAAGTAAGTGAAATAAATATTATGCATATATTAATGATTGTATTAATTATTAAAATGGCTCAAAGAAACTCCTTGATGGAGCATTAGATATATAATATAATAGACTAACTCTTATCCCCGTGCAAGGCACGGGTAATTTCTAAAAATTGATTAAACTTATAAATTTAATTTAAATATATTGTTTTTTTGAATTTATGAATCATAGCTTGATGATAGCAAATGATATTTTTAATATGTGGAAGATAAAACTTAATTCTGTCGCAAGAGTAAGTTTAAAATATACCATTAATCATACCATATTTCTCATAATAATTACATATTGGAATCTTACATGTAGCTAAGTTTTCACTTACTGAAATATCGTTTTACACGAATATTAAAATGTATTAAAATATTTTGTAATCGAGTGACGTAACCTGTATTTCGAGTTTTCTAACCATTTACGTACATATATTTTAAAATATAATTAAATTTTCAATTCTCACGAATAACTCACTAATGTTATAAATTAATATATATATATATATATATATATATATATATTATAAAAATTAATTTACATATATTAGTTATAAGATAATTAGTGTTAATATATATTAATAAATATGAGATATTAATATGTATAGTAATATAATAATTAATAAAAAAGTTGAATTGATATTTATTTTTCATGAATCGAGTTAAATGCTAATTCTGCCTCATTAAATTAATATAGTTATATGTGAAGTGTTAATAAGGGTGTAATAGTAAGAACATTTAGAATATAAGGGTATAAAAATAAAATTATATTGAATAAAATGTTTTCTCAAAAGTGTGTGTTGTGGTATTATATAATAGGGATACTAGCATAATAGCCCGTGCAAGGCACGAGCCTGTACCTAGATGCATCAATATCTGTTGTAAAGAGTTCCGTGCAAATTTTTTCAAGAAATGGGCCCGTCTTCCATGCTTTTTCATGCGTCCGTAGTTGTTTCCCTGTAACAGTGGTACAAGTGATGCATATACAACATTAGTATATCTGTCAGTAGAGTTCGTAAGATACATTATTTACACTCGTAAAGATTGAAAATGCGATTGAATATTTATACCGCACGTGTGATAATACCAATTATCTTTCCATCTTCACTTCTGATAACTTAACGCATCATGTTTTCGAGAGTCAATTTTGATACCATATGTGATAACTTTGATCAAATCTCAATTCCATTTTAAAATCATGTGAAATTCTGAATATGTATCACACATAGGGTCAGAGTTCTTGACCAAATATAACAACTTGAATAATCCACAAACCAATCACAACACCCAAGAAGATCATGATTTATTAGTATACTTCATAGTAGTACTTTATCTTTTATACTGAAATAAAATTTACACATGTATCGATGGGGGATTAAGGTTGTAGTACATGTTACAATCACTAATTTTAAATTTATATATAATATATTTTAATATTTAAAATGTAATTTTCTTAATATTATTTATATGACATAATTATACATTATTAATATTTTTTGATCATTTATATGCTCTATATTAAATTAAATTTATAGTATTTTGCTTAAAAAATTTCATTTACGTACATAAATTAAAATATTATTTATTTAAAACACAAATTTATATTTTAAATTTCAATTTATAGATATACAATAATCATTTATATGATTTATAGTTTAAAATTTACTTATTTTGATTATGAATTTATTATACAAAATATGAATGATTATTTTATGAATTTGAATATTGAATATACTCACCAATGTTCTGCCATTACACATATATATATAAGAGAAGAAATAAGAGATAATAGATTCTTTTTCACGACATGATTCATACACATAGATACACATATTATGAGTATGATATAAAGCACATGTGATAGATTTGTATAGTGGTAAAAAGAATTTTGAGTTTGTTGGTAGACCCAAGCTCAACTCCTTTGAATAACATTTTTTTAAATAATTAATAAAGAAGGCAAATTAGACATTTCAATTCATGAATAAAATGACTCATGATTAAAATGTCTCACCAAAACCATTATATATATAAGAGATAAGTAGATGTACACATGTTTATGTTTAATATTATTTTATCATATTTACGGTATGTCACGATCATAATAGAAAAGGGTCCTGGTCCCTGACAATAGCATGTGAGGGACCGTTTAACCAACATTCAGTTTTAGCACTGTTGGATCGATTATCCGCGGATAGGTTGACTGTCCGTACTTAAAAATCGCGGATAGAGAAACGACAATACATATGAATTAAACGACATTACCTTATCCACGATTTTTAAGCGCAGATAGGGTAGAATCCTCCCGTCCTGCCATAAACCTAGGTGATCATACCTGCTAATTATTCATAAAACAATTTATCCAATTTGAAAGGAGGCAAGTAAGAGATTGAAGAAATCTTGAAAATTTATAAGTTTTTCTTCTTAATTGTGTGTATATTATGCAGATAAAATATTTGTTAACTTTGCCCCTAGAAAAAAATCAAGAAATATTGATTGTATTAATGTTGATGATAAAGATGATGTGAATATTGATAGTTTGGGTAGTAAAGCTATGTTTAATAAAGGTTTCAATGTTGAATATATAACTATTGTTGATGATGACGGTGAAGAAATATATGTTGTTGAAGAATATGATGAAGATAAAGTTTTGCATGAAAAAAATGAGGGTTTTGATCATGATAATATAGAAGATAATAGTGAAAATAATGACATGATAGTTCCTTACTTGCATCAAAAATTTGATAGCCTAGAAGCCACTGAAATTTATTTTAGGGCTTATGCACTTAAGAATGGTTTCACGATTAAGATTCAATTGACACAAAAGTGTGCTAAAAAAGATGAAATATATGCTGGCACATATATTTGTAATTTAGCTGGTCAAAACAAAGGAAAAAATTGTGTTGTTGATGATGACCTAGGTTTAGGTACCAAAAAGGGGAAACGTCATCGTGATATCCTTCCTCGAAGTGGTTGTAGAGTTAGAATGTATGTGGTGAATAAGAAAAAAAACAAATGATTGGGAGATAACCGCACTTGAATTGGAACACAATCATGAAGTTATTACTCCTTTAAAAAATAATTTGATTCAAATGGAGAAACATGTTAGTATGGCCCAAAAAAATCTAATGAAGACTCTACATATGTCGGGTGTCCCTCCTAAACAAACAATGAACATTTTTAGTAATTTAAAAGGTGAGCCGCAAAATGTTAGTTTTTATGGGCAAGATTTTAGGAATGTGATGCGCGATTTTAGAGAAAATAAATTAGATATTTGTGATGCTTAAGCGGGGTTAGATTTGTTGTATCGTTTGAAAGAAGAAAGTGGTGGTAAGCTTTTTCTAAAAACATTACTTGATGGAGAAAAGTGTTTGAAGAGTCTTGTATGGGTAGATCCGCAATGTTTAATGGCTTATAAGAATTTCAGTGATGTGGTAGCATTTGATATAACATACCGAACCAATAGATATGCCATGCCATTTGTTCCTTTCAACGGGGTCAATCATCACTATCAAAGTGTAATTTTTGGTTTTGCACTCATGAGGGATGAAGTTCATTCTAGTTTTGAATGGATTCTACGTACATGGCTTGAGGCCGTAGAAGGCAAACATCCACTTGCTATAATTACCAATCAAGATCAAGCCATGGCTGGCACAATAGCTTCACAACTACCTCAAACCAATCATTTATTGTGTTCATGGCACATTAGCAACAAATTCCCAGAAAAACTTGCAAGTTACTATTCTAAGTATCCGGAGAGTTTCAAAGTGGATTTCAACAAATGCATTTATAACTCAATGACCGAGGATGAATTTGAGGACAATTGGAAAGATTTGGTTTTGAAGTATAAATTTGAAGATAATGCATGGCTACAAGGGTTGTACCAATTGAAACATAAATGGGTTAGGGCATATACTTGAAATCTTTTTTTGGCGGGTCAAAGGACAACGTCAATGAACGAGGGGATGAATGCTTTTTTTTTATATATATAGTTATGTGAGCTCTAGTACGGGGTTGAAGGAATTTGTTGAGAATGCACAAAAAGCACTTGAAAAACAATTTTTAAGGGAGAAAGATGCAGATTTTAAGTCAAAAAATCGAAGTCGAGGAATGGCATTAAACACATCTTTGGAGGTCCATGGTGCTTCTATATACAAATTGTTTTGCCTAATAATTATATAAATTAAATATATATAATTTATTGAGTAAATTACAAAAGAGTGACAGGAGTTTACACAATTTTTCAAAAAAGTGGCTAGATTTTCAAAATTATAAATTGGTGGCTAGATTTCTACTTTCACTTTCAAAAAAGTAGAAGTCTAGCCACCAATTTACAATTTTGAAAGTCTGGCCACTTTTTTGAAAAATTGTGTAAACTCTAGCCACTAATTTATAATTTACTCTAATTTATTATTTCTAAAAAAATATTTTTTTAATAACTTTATTAGTAAAACAATTCATGAGTTTTCCATATATTGCATCGAATTTTTTGTGTGCCCCTGATGTTATAATAAAAAATAAAAAATATGTCCCTCAAATTTTATCTTTTACGGTGCCTCGATTCGAGAGCATGAAGAACTTGGCCTTAGGGCCAGCTCTTGCATGTATGCATATAACCATAATATTTTATATTAATATTATGTCTTTTTGACATGTGCTTGACATAAATACTTGATCCACTATTTTGTTACAAAGAGAACTCATTCATGCTGTTATTCGAAAGCAATTGGTCAACCGGTTCTAACACCGTATGAGAGAAGGTGGATTGTACAGTATTTTTGGACCAAATCAAGCCTACCATAGTTAAATACTTGTCTTGATGTAACACATGTAATGTTTCTGTATTAGGATGTGTGTTTAGTATGTCTTAATGTATTTACAAATAGAAGTATGTTTCTACTATGAAGTCCATGTGTAAATGTAAGTCAAGAATAAAGATTGATAGAAGATTCAAGTTAGAATCAGACATCAAATCAAAGAAGACTTCATCAAATAAGGAGTTGCAATGAAAATTGTTCTAAAGCAAATACATGATCGAGAAGTCATAGATGTGAAACTGATAGAGAAGTCAGAAGTATGAATCTGGTAGAGAAGTCTCAAATCTCTCAAGTGGCTAAGTACTTGATTGAGTATATTCGAGAAGTCAAAATATCAAAGCCATTCGAGAAATGTTAAGATGAAGATGATTCGAGAAGTCCAGGAGTGAACAATTCTAGAAGTTAGCTATTGAGCCATTTGAGAAGTTGTGGAAATGGATCAACAAGAAGTATGGAAAACCAACTCATTCTCGAGAAGTCTAGTCATTCGAGAAGTAGTTAGTTTCAAGCCAATCGAGAAGTCACATAAATACTCAATCGAGAAGTCTACTCTATGACTTCTGAAGCAATATCATGTAAAGAACTTGAATGTTTCCAAGAGCTAGTTTCAAGAAAAATTGTAGAAGATCAAGACAAATATGTTGAAGCTTTGTCATTTCAGGATCAGGTAAACCTGTGATGATAGAGACAAGTCTACAATGTAACTTGGAAGAAGAACAAGACAAAAGATAGAAGAGATAAGGCTGAAAGCAACGGACTGTCAAAAGATTGTGTTAGCTAGAAATAGATAGTAGTCATATATAAAGTGGTTCTAGTCTATTTCCAGTTTTAGCTTAACTATCTAGTAAGAGTATGTGCCAAAAGATATATTGTATATATAGTTTATGTACAGCCACATTAGTTAGTATCTTTTGAATATTATCAAGTGTATTCATACCTTGTATCTTCTAAGAACAAGAAGTTGAGATTCAAGTCAAGAATCTTAGATTGTAGCAACTCTTTCTAATATACATATTAGATTGAAAAGTTAACCTTGTGTTTATTTACATTCTGCATACTTATATATACACACTGTTAAGTTTTCACAGCTACAAGATTTCATAAATAATTCATCCAAGAGAAATATAAAAAACTTAAGAGAAAATCAAGAAACACATTCATCCCCCCTCAGTGTTACTTTTGTGGTTCTCATACCTAACAAGTGGTATCAGATCGCAGGTTGTTGACATACAAACAGTAAAAAGATCAATATGAGTTCACAAAATCTAAAGAATATCAAAATTCCTCCATTTGACAGGGAACATTACATTCTTTGGAAAAAGAAAATGTTGATGTTCATAAAAACAGCAAATCACATGTATCCTGAGATTCTGAAAAATGGACCTTTCATGTCTATAACACTAGTACCTGAAACCACTAGTGGCTCAGAGGTGATTCCAACAACTTGGGTACCAAAAGATCTATCCTTGTACACAAATTTAGAAAAAGAAAAAGTGGCTCTTGATNAAAGCAAATACATGATCGAGAAGTCATAGATGTGAAACTGATAGAGAAGTCAGAAGTATGAATCTGGTAGAGAAGTCTCAAATCTCTCAAGTGGCTAAGTACTTGATTGAGTACATTCGAGAAGTCAAAATATCAAAGCCATTCGAGAAATGTTAAGATGAAGATGATTCGAGAAGTCCAGGAGTGAACAATTCTAGAAGTTAGCTATTGAGCCATTTGAGAAGTTGTGGAAATGGATCAACAAGAAGTATGTAAAACCAACTCATTCTCGAGAAGTCTAGTCATTCGAGAAGTAGTTAGTTTCAAGCCAATCGAGAAGTCACATAAATATTCAATCGAGAAGTCTACTCTATGACTTCTGAAGCAATATCATGTAAATAACTTGAATGTTTCCAAGAGCTAGTTTCAAGAAAAATTGTAGAAGATCAAGACAAGNAAAGATTCAACAAACTAATCAATGAACTGCAGTTACATGAAAAAGCTTATGAGACAAAGGAAAAGAATATGAAATTCTTGTTAACTCTTCCAGAGTACCTGGAACATAAAATCTCTGCCATAAGAGAAAGAAGGGATTTGACAAAGTTACTCTCGGAAACTCTATATGGAATCTTGAAGACTTATGAATTAGAGTACTATCAGAAGAGATCCATTCTAGGGAATATAGGGAAGATGGCAAATGTTTCAAATACCCTAGTTGCAAGGGAGCCTACAACTAGAAAAATTTCATCCAAGTCATTAAAGGTTGGACNTATGTTGAAGCTTTGTCATTTCAGGATCAGTTAAACCTGTGATGATAGAGACAAGTCTACAATGTAACTTGGAAGAAGAACAAGANCTATCAGAAGAGATCCATTCTAGGGAATATAGGGAAGATGGCAAATGTTTCAAATACCCTAGTTGCAAGGGAGCCTACAACTAGAAAAATTTCATCCAAGTCATTAAAGGTTGGACANAAGAACAAGACAAAAGATAGAAGAGATAAGGCTGAAAGCAACGGACTGTCAAAAGATTGTGTTAGCTAGAAATAGATAGTAGTCAAATGTAAAGTGGTTCGTCTATTTCCAGTTTTATCTTAACTATCTAGTAAGAGTATGTGCCAAAAGATATGTTGTATATATAGTTTATGTACAGCCTCATTAGTTAGTATCTTNAACTAGAAAAATTTCATCCAAGTCATTAAAGGTTGGACATGAATACCATGCCATATATGTTTGTTTTGATATGACCTTTTCCACCTTGTATAATTTCAAATCTAGAAACTTATTAATTCTTGGCTCGTGGTTGATATCAAAACATGACACATCATTTATCCAGGAGTATGGGAGTCCAAACTGACTCTTGTCCTTGCCTTCAACCTTGCGCTCCCTAACTAACTGCTCTTTGTAAGAGATGATAATTGCACCAAAAAAGAAACATTATATATGAATTAATANCCCCCCCCCCCCTCAGTGTTACTTTTGTGGTTCTCATACCTAACAAGTGGTATCAGAGTGCAGGTTGTTGACATACAAACAGTAAAAAGATCAATATGAGTTCACAAAATCTAAAGAATATCAAAATTCCNTAATAATTTGGTACTAGGCTTCTGCACAATTAAACTCTTATCGAAAAGTACGATTTCAAACGAAACTAGAAATTAATACATAATTATCGAGAAGTACTATTTCAAACTGCAACAATGAAAATAATTATTTATGTTATAAACTAGCACGCAAAACATATTACACAACCATGTCATCTAAGTTAAAATATCTAATCAAGGTAAAATGATTCAATATGGTAAACATAACTAATTAAGCACATCTAAGCAGCCAAGGTAAAATGCGCTACAACAACATTACATAGAAACAATCAGGCTAGTTGTTATGTCGACATAGTGTTTAGTTCAACAAGATGCACTACATCGGAATTGCTCAAACAATAAGGTAAATAACATCAGAGTTTGAGAGATAGACACATGTATACAAACACAACACTGCATACCGTTGAGGGTAGAATGGACAAGATATATTAATAAGAATAAATATCTTTTATTGATAATTTTTTACACTCTTTTATAATTATAATTTGTGGCCTTGCATTAACAGACTAAAGTATCAGGTTTGTAACCGTGGGCCTGGGGCCCAACACATACAAACACTCAAATTAAGCATAAACAAATTGCTAAAAATTAGAATTAACATATTGCTAAATTCAGAATCTGAGTTGCTAAAAAATTAACATTTTGTACACAAAAAGTATAAAGCCATAAAAAACTCGAGGGCGAATACATATAAACAATCATAGAAATACATCACGTATAGATAAACTAAAAAAAAGTAAAGTATACAAATACATATATTGGTATATAAAGAGTAAGTATCATACTTTTTTTATGTCCAAATTGATCATGAATTCATCCCTCGAGAATATTTTTGGCATTGGGATAACTATTCCGCAACTGCACAAAATTAGATTCAAGTTAAAACATGTAAATAATAAATGTGATTTAACTCACGTTTAGGAGTGATATGCAGGGTTAATTTATTAAATTGTAATTAAAAGGGTCTTTTCTCCATTTTCTTAATATGTGTAATTTTTTCAAAGTAGATATTTAAAAGGGGACGAAGGGAGTAGTTATTAAGTGATTAAATTATTGTAGCCTAAGTGAATTCAGGCCCTCCTAAAAATAAAACTAAACATTTAATAATTGAAAATAAAAAATAAAGAGATCTAACCAATTGAAATTTGGCGGGCATTGCAGCGATTTAATATTCACACAATATTTGAATCTTGGAATATCCCTGTTTAATTCATGGACCTCCTCCTCTATGACATCGGATCCGACATAATTTGAGAGATAACCACAATCCTTGTTGAGTTCTTTGTACAAATGCGAAATTGAATATTCATCCAATAATTTCAGACATATTCCAATTTTGCATAAGATATTCATAATTTCATCTGAAATTTTAGAATTTTTTCCTTCGAGCACATTTATAGCAATATCACAATGGAGCTAAATCCTCATAATTTTTATTGGGAGGGTGATAGTTTTCTCCAATGCGTTTATAAGGGCACTGAGCTCGGCCTTTAGTATAGATTTTTCCTTCGTGAGTTTTTCAAAACTTGTAGTCTCACTTGACGAATCGATGAATACGATGGCTCCCTTTGGACTAGATATGACAGAGCCATAACCAAAGAGACCTTAGTGTCTCTTTCCAACCGAAGCATTTGATCTAACCCTAAAACATGGGATATCTATTCGGTGGAGAGGACTTAGACGCACGATAGGCACGATAGGCGTGACATGATGATGTTGATCGATATTCAAAACCCCGATATTCGACTTATACATGAAATACCAAAGGTCATCCAAGTCATTAAATTCATCAAATGATTTGAGAATTTTCCAATTCTGCATAAGATATGTTGGTCCCTAATATTGTACAAATGGTCGAATACAATATCTAAAATTATTGCGGAATTTCGAATTTAAAAATATTGTTTTAATTAATCACGAAATATTAATTTTAATGAAATACGGTTCAAGTAGAAGATATAATTTTAACTTGAAAATTATTACAAAATTAATCTGATGAAAAGTGTATATAATTGATAAAGTGATCTAGAACGAATTCGACATGAAGTGTTCGGCTTTAACAATTATATTCCAAATTTGCACATAAATCTGTGAATATTACAATGCATACAAATTTTTAAATTCGAATGATTTTCAATTTTTCACTAAAATATGAAGTACTTGCCTTATATTTATAGATGATTCCTAAAGCTTGTATCACTTTCTAGAACAGGACAATTTACAGACTTTATTTAAGTCTGTATGACATTTTTAACACTTGTATGACTTTTAAAATAGCTGGGTATGATTTCTCAAAAATTGGTATGACTTTTTTAATTAAAAAAATTGGTATACCTTTTTAATTAAATAAAATCGGTATGAATTTCTTTAATCTGTACGGTATGACTTTTTATCAAATTGATCCAACATGACTTTTTAACAAATAGATCGGTATGACTTCTAAATTTGGCTCGATATGACATTTGCCTTCGTAATTCGGTATAACTTTCTTTGAAGCTTGATGTGACTTTTTATCAATTGCGTAATTCGGTATAACTTTCTTTGAAGCTTGATATGACTTTTTATCAATTGCATCGGTATGACTTTTAATCATATAATTTAGTATGACTTTTTAATGAGTCATTTGAATTATAAAAAAGTCATATTAAGTCATATCTTTTATAATAAATTAATTCTACTTAATTTAATTAGTTAATTTATAAATTAAATTAAATTTAACTTGAATTAATTTAATTAGATAAATTAAATAATCAATTAACTTTTGATAGTAGAATTAAAATACTATCTTGACTTGTATAACCGTGTTGTCAGTTCTGAAATCTTCCCGTATTTGTGTGTCTTCTGTCTTAAAATCACTTGAACATATTAATGAACTTCTTCCAGTGTTGAACATATTGAAATCTTCTAAATTTTTCTGAAATACTACTTCTTTATTTTTCACTGACGCTTGAACATATTAATGAACTTCTTCCAGTGTTGAGTATCAATCTCATCAATATACATCTGATAATCTAATTTTTCGTGTCTAGTTGACTTTCTTCGTCTTGATTCCTATTTTGTATTTATTATTTACTTCTCTTTCTTATCTGAGTTGAGTTGTCATCTAATTATTACAAATAGGTCTAGTCATATGCCTTTCAATCTCCCCCTATTTGTTGGTAAACATTTAACACACAAATTTTTAGAGGATAACTCAACTAACAATTAAGAAAGTGATACGACATGTAAAAATTGTAAATAATAAAAAGTTATGGTATTATATTTAACAATTTTCCAGCTTCATATTTTGAAAGATAAATACAAGATAGATATTCCTCTAGACTGAACAAATATTACATTGATTCTATTTTGACTTACCTATCATTACCAGTTTTAGAAATATCAACTTCACCTTCTTCTAGAGTATGGACTTTTGTAACCAAGTGTCATTGGTACATCTTCAGTAGCTGGTTTCTCTAGTTCAGATTCTATATTTCCAGATTTCTTGAGTAACTGAAATGAAAGATGTTTTTTCATCTAGCACTAAATATATTATACAAGTAATATTATCTTCATTTCTCAGACTCATCACTACTCCCCCTTAGGATGGCAGATATGAAGTCTGGTTCTCTTCTTACCACTTCTCCTCTGTTTCTCCAACTTCTGTCTTCACTTCTTACCCAATGTGAATTCATTCTCCCCTTACGTGAATTATCCAACCATTTTAATAGAGGTAACAACAGACATGTCATACAAACAATATTAAACCATCGCAAATATAAAAAATGCAAACTATGATATGTTATGCATTTTAGAAAATCCAGTTAATCATATATACAAGAATTTTCTAAAATAAAATGGAGTAGAAGAATCAATAATCATTAAATTCTATCAAATCCAAGCATGTTGTTATTTACCCACTTTTCTTGTTCAACAATTCTCCCCTTTGGATCTTGTTCAACAATTCTCCCTTTTGGATCTCTTGTTGAAAATTCTCCCCTTTGGATCTTGTTCAAACAAATCTCCCCCTAAGTTGAGTAATCCTATTCAGAATCCTTAATATCAGAAGAAATTTCATCCCCCTTATTTGAGTAACATTAGAAATCTATAACAGAGAATTGGGAATGAGATTTTATAATTATGCTAATGTGTGATTTTTCTTTGTGTAGCTGACAAGTGTTTCGCTCATATACTCTCTAAGTGTTTCACTCATAGAATATATATTTTCACTCTTTCTCACTTGTGTTTCATTCTTTTCTTTTTTGTTTCACTCTTTTCTCACAACACTATTTCTCTCTTAGTATGGATGACATAGTCTTTTGTACCTTCAAGAAAGATCACCATAGCCCCTTCAAGATAGGTCACTGGTGGTGCAATGGGGTTTCGTAAATCCCCATCCTCAATTGAATCTATTAAAATATTTGACTTTGAAAACTGAATTACTTCAGGAATAGATTCAATGAGTTGCTGATCATCTAAGATGATCTATTCCATTAGAAATCCAGATATGTTCCATCTGGGGAGGGAGACAAGGATCTATAATGTACCAAATGATCCAAGTTTCCTCCTGACGCCTGTGAAAACATGTTGTTTCAGTAAGAATCATCAATCATCCTTCTTTCCTTGATATGGAAGTTTAGAATAATTGGTTCCGTCAATTCATCCTTCCTGTGATATTCCAGTTGCTCCCTCTTGGTCCCAATTGTTGGTCCCTAAAATAAAACAATTTATTTGTGGTTTCTTAAAAATTTCAGATGAAATTAACTCTTCATTAGTAGCCTTGACTGACAGGCTGAATTCAATAGACTCACTCTGTTGAGAGAATGAACCTATTAACGGTTTTGCCTTTTCCAAGTCTGTACCCTTTTGAGAGAACACAAATGAGCTAATAGTTGTCTCGGTTTATATATTTGAATCACCTTTCTAGAGACAGAGATGTTGGTTCACTCACATAACCCACCTTATTAAATGCAATCAAGGCATTGACTCCCTCATTCTTAACAATTAGGTATTCTGTTTAATGGTAAGAGAGATGGATATGATAGTGTTTGTGTGTTTGGTTCTAAGATCTTAGATAGAGATTGATGTCAATGATTAAGATCTAATTGTTAGAAACTATTGGTTGATCAAGCTAATAGATCATTCATACTTCTCAAAAGTGACGTGAAATAATCAGCGCATTTTTATATATGTATAGTGACTTAAAAATAACAATAAAAATAAATATGTCAACTTGCATTTTAAAAATAAAACTATATAACTAATGATACTAAAAGTTGAAAATAACAATAATATAAAATATATTTACAGTACGGATGTCAATCGAATAACCTATACAACAAAAATAAGGAAAATCTTTTTGAGTTTTCTTTTTCATTTTATTTGTTTGTTTTTGATATCTTTAAGGAATATATATAGTATATTTACAAGGATTGATTAAAATTAAATATGCAATTTAAAATGACATGCAATAATTAATTCATATTTAACATCCCTAACTCACTAACCAATTTAGAGAAATTGGATTCATTAAGTAGTTTCATGAAGATGTCAGCAATTTGATCTTCTGTGCGTACAAAATGTAACATCACAATTTCGTTCATGACATGCTCTTGGATGAAATGATTTCTTATGTCTATGTGCTTGGTTCTTGAATGTTGTACATGATTATTGGAAATTGTTATGGCACTTGTGTTATCGCAAAGTATTGGAATTTTAATTAGCGCAAGTCCATAATCATTTAGTTGATTCCTTATCCACAAGATCTGTGCATAACAACTACCTGCCGTAATGTATTCTGCTTCGGCTATCGAGGTAGATACCGAGTGTTGTTTCTTGTTGTACCAGAAGATCAACCGAATTCCTAGAAACTGACAGCTTCCAGAAGTATTTTTCATGTCCATCGTGCATCCTGCATTATCTGAGTCTGTATAACCTATTAGTTCAAAACATGAATCTTTAGGGTACCAAATTCCAAGATTTGGTATACCCTTCATATATCTAACCATATAGTCATTTCGAATCCATTTGTTGAAATCAGGAGATGATTTATCTGGCATCGAAAGCGAACCATCAATAAAACACACACACACACATACATATATGATTTACTTCATTATCTTGATGAATAATAGTGATGTGCAATGAACTTAGAGAGAAATATGGTGGAAGAACAATTCAGTTATTCCATTATCTGAAAATATAAAATTGCTAAATGGAAAAATATCAGTTCTCTCTATCTATACACACGTCTGCCATGACTAATAACTACAACATAATTTGATAACTAACTTGATAATTAAAAGACTAATCTACCCTTAATAACCAACTAATATATCTTATTTATAAAAAGATATAGCATGTCCAATACACGTAGACTTGGCATCACTCTTGACACCCCCTATTGGAGATGCTCTAATAGTTTCCGGCACTTGGTTACCTTTTTAGCACCTGAACTTAATCACCTGAACTTATTCATCTTTTGTGTTTAAGTTATTTGCTTTTACCTATTTAAATTTCTTTAACTTGAATTGGTTTAAATTTCTTCAACTTCTTGTTTAATCTTTACGAGTGCTTCTTTTCTTTGACAAACCTGCTTTCAGTTTAACTCAATTTTCACTTCTTTTCTTTGTACTTAGTCTGTACTAACTCATAGATATAATTACCATTATTTTTCGTATTCACGCTTAGTGCACATGTCTAGTTCACAAACGACTAATATTGATTCTGATGTTCACATCTTCTTTTCATAACGATTGACTTTGTACTTCTTGTTGTTGTATTACGCTTCAATCTTTCACTGGAATTTTCCGAGTACTCTACAATTTGACTTTTTAATAACTTCTGAAACTCTGAATCATTTGGATTTTATTCTTCAATGAGTTTTAAACATATTAATGAACTTCTTTCGTGGTCTTTTTGATCTTCCAAACTTCTTCTAATATTCTAATATTTTGATTATTTGTATTTACTTGATATTCAATTCACTATTGATTCCCATGCTTCATAAAACATTAGTCACCCATCTTTTCTTGTGTTGAGTTAGTTATCTCGACTACATTTATATTTTACGGATCTGGTCGAAATTACTAGTGAATTTCAAATCATGAAGACGTGTAAAACATAAATATAGCGGTAACGTGACATGTAACTGTAACATTAACATGTAACCAATATACGAGGGGTACTATAGTTAACTTCTTACATTGGATTATTATGACTCGAATGAATTCAGTATTTAATATTTATATGATCATAACATGAATCGAATAAGATGATAAGTGGATAACTGGTTGAAATTTCTAGTTAGTGTTAAAAAAAAATTGTTAGTTAGTGAATTTCAAATCGTCGTATGTTTAGTTTAGTGTTCAATTTAAATTTAATTTTGAATTAGATTTTAACTTGATTGTTTACATTAGTTTAAGTATCTTTTTCAGACTAAAATCGGATTATTTGAAATTTTCGGAAATGCATATTACCCCATGTATGGTAAAAACAATTCTCAAAATTTTAATCAAGTTAAATGTATATATTTATTTTAGTATTTTTACTTTAAATATGTTTATAAAATTGGTTTAAATTCAACTCTAACTTTTCTAAATTAAAATCTTAAATAGCTCTAATATCATTAATATCATTGAATAAAAGAAATTTTAAATTTTATTATTTTAGTTAAAAAATATTAGATTTAATTTAAAATCGAATTTATGTTTCAGTTTTATATATTTTATTTCTATAGTATCTATTTGTATAAAATTTGTTTAAGATTAAATTCTAATTTTTCTAAATTAAAATTCTAAATTCTAAATTAATTCTATATTTTTGGTAATAATAAAATTATAAAGTGGGTATATTATATATTATACATTTATTGAATTGTAAGACGTGTAATGAAAGAGAAATGAACTTTTCTTCCTTAAAATTTGTGCAAAAGCAATCTCTTCATATAATTCAATATAAATCAGTATATAATATTGGAATATAAAATAATCGCTCTAAAATCAAGTTGAGCCGTTGAGGTAGTGAAACCCGAAATAACCCGAAACTAACACCAACCCGTATCTGGGTTAGGAAAACCTGAAATAACCCGTACAATTTGAACGGAATACAGAACCCGAAAATTGAGGCCGCTGCTTTTGCGATAGTGATCCTAGTGGGTACTATAACCAATTGATAAACAGAAGTTCAATCGCTGTAGTAGTTGTTACTTCAATCGTTGTAGTTAGGCATGAGCATGGTGCGGTTTGGTGCGGTTTGAGCCTCAAACCGCACCGTAACCACTTATGTGCGGTTTTAAAAAATAGAAACCAAAACCGAACCACTTATGTGCGGTTCGGTTTTCAATTGATTCGGTTTCGGTTTTAAAACCATTACTATTTTATTATGCTCGCCGTCTTACATAAATTGAAATTTGAAAAAAATAATTAGATTAGCAGTTTATCAATTATATTATGTATTGATGTGATGTAATATTATATGTTTAGTATNTATATATATATATATATAATAATATGTATTATAAATATTAGTGCGGTTCAGTTCGGTTTCTATTCGGTTCGTAAAAATTTAAAAACCGAACCAAAACCAAAATATCGGTTCGGTTTTTATTCGGTTCGGTTTTTAATCTGTTTCATTTTTTTCGGTTCGGTTTTATGCGGTTTCATGCGGTTTTCGGTTCGGTTTCGGTTTTGCTCATCCCTAGTTGTAGTAGTTACTCAATACATCCTCGCCACTTGGCAAAAAAGACAATAAAACTTACTCGGGAGTGGCGTCGTGGCGATATACACTCCCTAGTGTAGGTCTATAAAAGAATCGGATTGGATCGGATTAACCTATATTCATATTCGGTTTCATTTTTTTTTTCGGATTCTGATCGGATCGGGAGTCGAATATTTTATAAGTCGATCCATATCCGGTCTGTTAGGATTACGGGTTATCGGATCGGATATCCGATCCATTTAAAAATAAAATAAAATATTAGATTTTTTAATTTAATAGAATATTTTAATTTCGAATTATGTTTAATATTAAATATTTCATATTATTTCATATAATTTATTTCATATTTATATATTAATATATTAATATATATAATATTTCATATAATATATATATATATATGAAATTATATATATATATATATAATCGGATCGGGTCGTTAACAGATCAGATCGTACTAAATCCATATCCGCTCTTTATCACATTAGATCATTATCGGATCGGATCTTTAACGGATCGAATTTACTTTTGATAAATCAATATCCATTTATGTAGCTACGGATCGGATATTTGATTCATTGACCGACCTACCCTAGTGTACGACACTAAAAATAAAATAAAAATAAAGCGAACGCACAACCACCTACTATTCCACACTTGGATTTTAAAAAATTGACCAAGTGACGACACAAGTGGCGATAGTACTTCCACTACTTAGATTTTAAAAAATTAAAAGTTATTTTCCATGACATCTTACTTTTAAGTGATTAAATTCCTAAATATTATTAATTAATTAATTATTTGATTCAACCAATTCCCGTTACCGTTAGTATATATTAGAGTATATATCAGTGTTAACTTAATAATATTTTTTAAAAGTATTTTTAGATTTATTTATTAATAAAATAATGAAATTTGATTATTAATCAAAATCAATATTTAACTTAATATTATTTTAGAAGAAAATATATTAAAATTGAATAAATATGATTTTTTAAAATTTTAAATATAAAAAAGAAAACCATGCCATATTGCATGGGCTATAATAATGGGGTACAAGCTAGTGTTACACCTTGAATAGAAGTTTAGGTTAATAGTCTTTAGACGGTTAATAATTATTCCATTCCAGGCGCCGGTTAATTATCGCAACCAAGAGTCAAAACTTAAGTCGCAATAAAGTGGACACCACAGCCACCTATTATTCGATCGCAACCAAGAGTCAAAACTTAAGTCACGACAAAGTGGACACCAATAGGTGCGACACTTAAATTTTATTAGATTTTAAAAGAAAAACCCAAGTATTAAGATAAGTGGCGAGTTATCGTCCGATATAAAAATTGACCAAGTGAAAACACAAGTGGCGATGGTATTTAGATTTTTTTTATAACATGCGCAGGCCAAAAATAAATTAAATTAACTGGTGCACAACAAAAATATATATAACCTGTTGGCTGGACTAATATTAAGTGGCGATTGTAGCCTAACTAAAATAATAATAATAATAATAATAATTATTATTATAATATTTCCCTCTAAAAATATTTATTTATATTATAAAACTAACAAAAAGTAATATTATATTATATAGAATTATGTGAGAGAAAATTTATTTAATTAAATTAAACAAGAAATTATCGGATTATTTATATTTGTACATTGAATAAAAGTTATTATTTGATTGTGAAAATATGATAAGTTGTTTACTATTTTAAATTTCGATATAATATAAAATTTAAATAAAAATATTTAAAATAGCTAAATTTAAATAAATTATTTTATTAATTAATTTTATTATAATTTATTTTATTTTAATTATAATAAAATGCGAGATCTCGCCTTGATCGTTGTTGACTATATAATTTTAAAATGTATATAAGCGGAAAAGTTATAAATTCTATTAAGATTCCTTTAGTTTCAAATTATGAGAATTTATATTTCGGTGATTTGATTTTCTGATTATCTAAAAATTTATTAAAACTTTATTAATCGCCACTAATCCTAATAAAAGTAGTGAACCAAGGGTAGTTGAGAACGTCAGTGGCAAGTCGCGATAACCGTTTAATCATTGGTTGATATGTCCCGAGATACGGATCTTGTCACATGTCTATGGGGAAAAAATCCCGACCCACATTCTTCAAAAAGAACCTATTTTATTTTTGAATAATTGATTCATACCTTTATTTCATGTTTAACCCCCTTAATATAATAGCATGACTAATAACTGAGTTGATAAATAAAGATAGGTGCTTCCTACAAACTAGGTGCACCTACACCGGTGAATAGGTGTTATGGGGTTAACTATGTCCAATTTTAATGTTTACCGACTATAATGACTGACTGTTATTGAAACAGTCTGTTGCGTCTTAAATAATGTCTTACTGTTTTAAATCTGTCATAGTGTAATAGCAAGGTATAATGAATGCAATGCAATAAAACAGTAAATAACAGTATATAAAGGAGGTACAAGACGTTTAGTCAGGTTCGACCTCATTGTCTAATAGTCTACGTCCTGGTCCGTTACCAACTTGGTAAGAGAATTTATTATTAATCAAATATAACCAATTACAGAATAATAATATATCTCCTTTTTCCTTGTCACTAGAAATGGCCTGCTATAATCCATAGCATCTTGAGTACACCAGCTTCTTGTTCACATTGTTCTCTGACGACAAACTGTTTACAGAACCTGCAGAATTCCCTTGAGTCCCACTCCTTGAATTCTTCGTTCTTAAACCTTGTTGCACATTAGAACACCTTTAACAAAAGTTATTTAACTCCCCTAACCTAAACAAAGGTCCTAACCACTTTCTAGCAACACCAAGTTGCAACTTGAACAATGCAATTGAATATATGAAGTGTTTACAACTCAAATTGTATACTCTCTATATAGCACGAATATGATATATAATAAGATCAGATAATATAGAGAAAGTGTGTTGAAGCTTTTCAAGATCGTAAGTAGAGTTGTAGTATTGTTTCTTTGTACGTAGAAAAACCAAGCCATGAATATATATAAAATATATTAACGGCTAGTTTGAATTAGAATTGGATAAGCGTTTAAGGATAATATTAATTCAAACTAATACAATATTATAGGAGATAAAGATAAGAGAAAACGTTTAAAACAATTCTTATAAAATTACACAATAAGGATAAGAAGTTGTGAAAAGATAAAGTTAAATTCCAATGTAACTTTTTCTCCTAAAATATAGGAATACGTTTAAATATAATATTCTAAGCTTAATATATATTATAAACATATTATATAGATATATACTCACAATATAAAAGTCCTAATCGAAGTATAAATATAATCCTTGACTTAAGTTGTATTTCTGCTGGACTCTGTAGCGGCATGTCGTTTTATCATAACAGCTTACTGTTATCATAACAACTTGTTGTTATACTATTCCTGTAAAACACTGTTAACATAAGATAATATAGCAAGCTATTATTATGCATACAGAAACATGTTAAGCTACAAAAACATAGCAGCTTGTTGTTATTGTGTTATCATCAAAATCAAGGTTTACAATCTCCCTTTTTTTAAAGATTACACACCTATTTTTTAAGAGATTAACTCTCCCCCTTAATCTGTTACTCCTCTACATAAAAAGTTAGTAACTATATAACAGATAAGGCATGAAATTTAACAAGCAAATAATTTCAACAAATAACACATTTAACATAAAATGCCATAATTGGCAGCCACTCATAAAACCACTTAAGCATCCAAAACAAATATCTAGATAAGCAAATATTTAGGTAAACTTAATTACCAAGTTCAACCAACATACCAACCAAGAAAAAAAAGATAATAAAGTACTTAATAAAACTTAAGTCTTAAACAGATGAAATTAAACAACCTAGACCCCAGCCTAAATATCCATCTCTTGAAAAGTTCTCCTCCTTAATCTTCAAAATGGGAATCAATGCCTTTGTCCTTGGCATCAGGAGCATCTTTATCAGCTGAAGGTCCCTCTTTGGCCATCATTGCATCAACTTATTTGACTGCACCTTTGAATATGAATTCAAACATCAACCTTCTGAGTTCTGCATTATTAGATTTCAACCCCTGCATTTCATTCTGCAGCACCTGCAACTCAGTCTTGACCTCTGCAATACTTGTCTTAAGTTCAGCATATGATAGTTTGACATCCAAGAGTGCATCCACATAATGATCATTTGAAGTAGTGTCAGATTGACTGGATGAAGACTGATGTGGATTCTGAGATGGAATGATAATCTGGGGAATTCTCTCAAGTATACCAGCCTCAGATACTCTTAAGCTTGACTGGGTTAAACTAAATACATTAAAGAACTCTGTAGCAGTCAACTTGTCCCTATCATCAAGCTTTACCCCAGAGTACTTAAAGATTTTGGTGAGCAATAAGCCATATGACAAATAAGTCTTCTTTTGAGTAACACAACCAACCATATTTTTCAAAATTAAGCCAGATAAGTCAAACTTATGTTCTTTCATAAGCAAAGTGACCACAATCAAATCCTGATAGGTGATCACAGATATGTTGCCCTGCCTTGGACAAATATTAGCCCTACAAATCTTAAATAACAAATTTGCCATAGGATCTAATACAAAAGTTATAGGCAAACTTAAATCATCATCGAAAAAATCTTCTCTCACTGTCCTTTGTTGCTCAACTTCAGGAAACTCATCAAAAAGTGTACACACGCCTTTTTTAGTTAAAGGCACAACCAAATCATCTAACAGTCCTTTGAATTTTAACATGCCATTTAACACACTTCCATTCAAATGGATTCTCTGACCTCTAACTTCACTAATCACATCCTTATCATCATCAACATGTAAATTAGCATAAAATTCTTGTACTAAGGCAGTATAGCATGCATCAGGTAGTACTATAATAGGTAACATTATAAGATTCTCAAAATTTTCAATTAACCCACAAAACGGGAATTCATCACCAATAATAGACTTACCAAGTATGATGTTACGATGCCCAATATTGTATTATTGATAGTGCTTCTTGAATGCTTTGGACACAAACTTGATAGTCAATCGTGGCTTCTTTGAAACCTGAACCCCTGAATCATCATTATCACTGAGATTGTCATCCTCTGCTTGATCGAGTGAAACCACTTTCTCTGTAACTTGCAAATCGATGACCTCGGTGTCCTGCTTAGTCATTTTCTTGGAAGATTGGCCCAGTGTTCAAGTAGTACGAGTGAATGCCATCGTTGAGAGCTTAAAGTGAACTAGGGTTTTGATAATGACTTTGGTAGTGTTGAATAAAATACCCCAAATAGATCTTTGAACTGGAGTATAAGTGGGATAATACCAAAAGTCTGAAATAAACCCTTCCACAACTCCTATTTTAAATGAATTTAGGAGAGAATTTTTTGAAAAATGGATATATCTAAATAATATATTCCATCCCTGAAATATACTAGACGATATATTTTTTTAAAAAAATTGTCTATAACAATGCTTATCAGATAATCAGATATGGTTATCACATAAAACAAATTGTAAGTAAAGCATATCTTGATCACATTATCACATATATATAGCATAAAATTTAAATTCAAATAATTCACATAAAACAATGTTAATTATGTTAATTAAATACGGAGAATTAGAACAGACACATTAGGTTAAAAACTTCTAATGGTAAAATGAAAATAGCTTGCCGTAATTCAGATAGAACCTGATAGTAGACTATTTTCATAAATAGCTTGTCGTTATACAGTGCACATGCTCAATTCTCTTCTAATCATTGGGAACATTTCTTCAACTAAAGGCTTTATGAATATATCAGCCAATTGATACTCAGTAGGAACATAGACCAGATTAATTTAAACAATTGTTTAACTTGAAGACCCAAAAAGTAATTAAGTTCACCCTTCATACTCATGTCAAACTCACTGTGCATACACTTAGAAAACCACTCACAAAATTCATCATTAGTAGATCCAAAAATTATATCATAAACATATATTTGAACTACTAAGATTTCACCATTAGGAGATTTTGTACGATTTTACCTCATACAAAACCATTCTTAATGAGGAACTTACTGATCCGTTTATACCATGATCTTAGGGCTTCCTTTAATCCATAGAGAGCCTTCCTTAGTTTGTACACATAGTCCGGAAATTGTTCATGTTCAAAATCAGTCGGTTGTTTGACATAAACTTCCTCTTCCAGCAGGCCGTTTAGGAAAACACTTTTGACATCCATTTGAAACAGCTTGATCTTGCTTTATTTCGAGTTATAATTCCTTCTTCATCAAGCTTATTTTTGAAGACCCGTTTAGTTCCAATGATAGAAGCATTCTTTGGAGGTCTGACTAGCTCCCAAACATAACACCTTTCAAATTGGTTGAGTTCTTCTTGCATGGTCACAACCCAATTTTCATCTTCTAGAGCATCATGGATATTCTTTGATTCTTCTTGAGCTAGAAAAGAAGCATAAACACATAAATTAGATTTTCCTCTTCTAGTCTTGATTCCATTAGTTATATCTCCAATGACAAGTTCTGGTAGATGATTTTTGACAGTTCGAGTTGATTTCGGCAGGCTATGTTGAGCAATTTCCTATCAAACAGCTCGAACAGGTGTTGAAGTTCCAACTATAGGAGTTTGTGTCCCTCCTAATGACAATCTTGACAACTGATCAATAGTAGCATCAACTGATACTTCAGTAACAGCAGGCAATGATGATGTTTCAGCTTGCTGATTTCCTGTCTGTTCAGTAACAGGATCTGTTGTAGCTTGCTCTTTTGACATTTCAGCTGGCTGTTTTCCTTTCTAGATTTCTGTAGAAGCTTTATCTCCATGTCCTGGTGAGCTATTATCACCTGCATCATCATCATCATCTCTTGGAAGATCATTGTTAGGTTCTTTAAAGACAATATCAATAGACTCTTCAACTATACGTTTCTTTAAATTATAAATATGATAAACACGACTAGTTAAAGAATACCCAACAAAAATAGCTTTGTGAGATACAGCCTTTTCTTTAGATTTTGATTAATTTTGTCTTAACGATAAGTGTAAATTAAATTAGGGTTAGGAAGTTACTAATTAATGTAGTAATCCTCCCTTAGGTTATTCGAAGTGATAGTCAATGAGTAGAAAGTCAAACTGTTTTATAAACGAAACAAAATAATTTTATCTCGACATATAATTAGATAAGATTTATCAAAATAATGATAAAATCAAATCTAGTTTATATATGTTATATTTTGAGATAAATACTGAAGATGAATAAATAATGTATTTGACACTACTTTTACGAGACAGAAACTGTTTTAGTAAATCAAAAGAGTGTCTATTTTAAATGTTTTTAAGGGAATATATTTTGAATATATTTTCTAAATATATTTGTTCAATGTTTCTTCAACATAGTCATGCCTAGATGTAAAATGTAGATTTTATCCCGAAAGCTCCTAATTGTCTTATTTAATGGCATAAAATACTTTTTAATTCAAGGAAAAATATTCCTTGGACTTTATAGTAATTATTAATTTAAGAATATTATGTTTAAATATATTTCAATTCAAAACTTTAGTCCAAACGTCGGCAAGTTTCGACAAATGGCTATTGAATATTGTTTCGGGCTATAGGGCCAGTGAAATGATCTGTTTCTCGAAATAATATCTACACATGTCCAATTGACTTGAAACTTGGGGAATGTCACTAGAATATTGAAAAAGAATTCTAGGATTTTTTCATGATTTTTGGGTGACTTTTACTTTTGGCATGTATTTCCGTTTTCGGGATTGTTTATTTGGTCAATTAAAAGTCAATGAAGGTCAACTCCAAATTGAGTAGGATTTTGACTGTGACCTATTGGGAATATTCCCAGATGGTTCCAAAATTTTCATAATTTTTTAAGCATATTTTGAAAAACGTCATATTCGTCATTGTATCGTTTGGTTTCACATTTATTAGCTTTATTAATTAACTAAATGATGTAAGCACATTTTTCCAAGCACCTATGTGGCCTCTACCAGCTGATACAACTTTAATTTGAATTATTTTGGCTCTCCTTACTCCATGTATAAGCCTTGTCACCCTTTACTCCACCAAAAACTCTAATCTCTATCTTTAAATACACCCAACCCACACACTTTCTCTTAAGCCATTTGAGCCAAATATATGCTGCAAATTTCTCTCCCAAGAACCTCTCAAGATCAGAAACTTTTCATCTCCTAGAGTTCTTGAGTTATAATCTTAATTCATTCGTAGATCTAACCCCTACCAAGCTTATAAACACATTTACATGCTCAAATAACACACACCACACAAGTATCTTTTGGATATCAAACTACTATATCTTAGTAGCCCCTAGACTTGCCTTGTTACTCCCAAAATTATAGCAAAAGTTGATATTCCATCCATTTTCCGGTGACTTTTTCTTGTGACCCATTTTTGTGTATTTTAGGCTTCAAACTAGCCTTTTCTCTTGATTTCTTCTTAGATCTCAAGGGTTATAAGTTGGTTCTACATATTATATATTAATCAGTAGGTACATGTTTAGTAGTGTATACACCTTGCTTTCTTGAGTTTTACGTGTGTACACGAACTTTTATTCCCGATCCTAACTCGTATCCCTTGATTTCGCAAGAAATATTGTTGTCTCTCACTGTAGAGGACAAGGGTCATAAGTTAGTTCTTTATTGTCTATATTATATATATCATTCAGCCAAACATATATATACACTAGTTTGCTTGGTTTGACCTCTAGCAAGCATATATATTGTTAGCCTTGTTCCTCTTACTTATATATACACGAGCTTTCATCTTATCTTCTCTTCTCAATCATTTATATTACCAGTCCATTGTTGATAGAGTTGATGTGACATATATCAAGGTTTATACCAGATTTGTATAGTCCATCCACTAAAGCCTTGATGACCATGTTTGCAAAGGGAATGTTGGCACAACAATAATCAATGGTTGTAGAGTTATACGAATTTCGCCGATTGGATATACTCTAAAGGAGATAATGAGTACTAAGGAAATGAACACAGCCTATTTATGAAATAAAGTTCAGAATACTAATAGTGTGAATCAGTCTGCCAAGGAATCTATGAACCAAGTCTCTTAAGCCTTCAACTAATACAACAGGTTCAATGATGACATTCTCTTTTGAAATCAAGCCATATCCCATGGTGTACCCTTTACTATCATTTCCAAAAGTTACTCCAGGGCTAGCTTTATCCTCAAACTTTGTGAGCGGGGATCTATCTCCAGTCATATGTCTTGAACACCCATTGTCCAAGTACCAAAGATTTCTTCTTTTTCCTTGCACACATCCAAAAATAATCAAGTTAATTTTGATACCCAAGTTGCTTTGGGTCCTTTCTTTTTAGTTGCTACCTTTGGTTTGGTTTCCAATTTTTGTACCTTTAGTTTAGGTAGTTTTACTTCTACTTCAACCTTAGGTGTTGGTTTCCTTACCTCAGGATTCTCAGTGCTAATAATTGGAATATTCATGCTTGCAAAATTAGAGAAATTTGGAGCATGAAAATTGTTGTGCATATTCCAGGGCATAGCTGCCATATTCATGTTGGCAAATGCAAGATATGGATTAAACATATAAGGCATTGATGCATATTGAGCATGAATAGCATGAGGGTCAACTAAATGAGGATAAACAGAATTAGAATGCATGTTAGGTATAACAGACACATTAGTTGTTGCAGGCATATTGGACTTGCATTGCACAGATAAATGATTCTTACTACCACACTTAGCACATATCTTTCTAGGAGCATACTTGTCAGGTGTGTAGTTATTGTGCTTGTTTATGCCTACTTTACCATTTATGTTCTTTTTCTTCTTTTCATTTGGCTTAATATTAGGCTCTAAATTTTCTAACTTTTCCTTCAATTGGTCCTTAGATAAGAAGCCTATATTTACCTTTTCAACTTTGACTTGAGATTTAGAGGAGCTACTTTCTTTTACAAATTTAATAGGTCTGTTAAGCTTGATTTTTAAAACAGATTATTTAGCAGTTGATGACTCCTCAATCGATGGATAATTATCCATTGAGATATCATTATCAATCGATGGATAATCCTTATCAGTTGATTCAGGATTAGCAATCGATTGCTTCTTTTCCAAAGATTGATTTTCATCAATGGCTAACTTCTCAAGAGTCTGAGACAGCATGGTGAAAGAATTTGTTTCATGAATGTCATTCATCTTCTTACTAGCTTTACTTGACCTGTTCCATTGGTCAATGGTTCTTAGTTCTTCTTCCAATTTTTCTTTCAATTTTTCTATTTCCTTTTTACACTCAACTAGTTCTTTTCTAGCATCTCTATTTTCTACCTTGAGTCTGTCCATTTGCACTAGCTCACTCTCTAGAAAATTGTTTCTTTTAGTGAGAGATTCTAAGGTGCTTTTGAGCCTAGTGTTTTATTTTTTTAAGGACTTAAGAGTAACATACAAATTATACAATTCATTTGACATTTCAGTAATGGTAATATTGCATTCATCTTTGGATAACTCAGATAGATTTGTAGAAATTACCTGATTGCTAGAAAAACTAGCTTCCTGGTCATCATGATTGGCCATTAGTGCAAGGTTGATGTATTCTTCTTCTTCAGAATCATCATCAGTAGCCCAGTCCTTTTCTTCTGTTACAAAAGCCTTCTCTTTTTGTTTAAGCAAGTCAAAGTACTTCTTCTTATAGTCAATACCATCACTAAACTTTGACTTCTTCTCCATTTTTGGCTTTCTGCATTCATTAGAAAAATTACCAGCCAATCCATAGTTAAAGTATTTGAATTGAGTCCTGTCAACAAGATTTTTGCCTTGTTGATTATCTCTCTTAAACTGAGATCCAGACCTTTGCATGGGATTCCTCTTGAATTTGAGCTTTGGAAATTTCCTTGATAGAAAAGCCAAATGCTCATCTATTTCATCCATTTCATACTTGGTGAATGACTCATCATCTTCAACTATTTCTTTTCTCTTACTAGTTGAAGATTCATCATATCTAACACTACTTGCACTATTGCCATGACTTTCTTTCTTCCCTTCTTTGACAACAACATTTTCACAAGATTCTGCAACTTGTTTATCCTTTACCACTAAGGCAACAGACTTGTCCTTCTTCATAGGTTTTCAAGATTCCATACAGCTTGTCAAGAATATATTCTTTAAAGTCAGGAGATTGTCTTATAGAAACAGTCATTGGTTTTCATTCCTTGGGCAAGGACCTCAAGAATTTGAGATTGGTATCTTCAACAGCATATACTATTCCATATAGTTTTAGCTCATTCAATAGCTTTTGAAACCTACTATATGTGTCATTGATTGTTTCACCACTCTTGAAGTGAAAGGCCTTATATTTCTGAATCAAGATTTGCATCTTGTTCTTTCTTACTTGTTCAGTGCCTTCACATAGAGTTTGAAGAATATCCCAGACTTTCTTGGAGGTTGTACAGTTGATAACATTGTCAAACATATCCTTGTCAAGACCATTAAACAAAATGTTCATAGCCTTTTTATCCTTGTGTACTTCATTCTCATCTTCATATGTGTATTCACTCACAGGTTTTGGAATGAGTTTGTCTGGTGCTTGAGTACCATCTGCATTCACACTTGTAATTATCTTCATAGTCATATGTTGACCTTTCTCTATGCAGTTGACATAGGAAGGATCAATGAATAGCAGATTCAAGTGCATTTTTACTTTCCAGGGAAAGTACTCATCTTTCCCTAGAACTGAAATCTTCACTCCTGTGTCTTTTTGATCCAAACTTAATGTACTTTAGATCTTAACTTTCTGTATGTTGAAACCTGGCTCTGATACAAATTATTTTTTGCCCTTGAGTACAATAAGGTTGGAGAAGGGGGGTTGAATACAAATTTAAAAATTAATTCAGATTCTTGCGGATTTAAGTTTGTTCAATAAAAGTGTTTGAGTGTATGGTAAAAGAGAACTACTTGAACTAAGAATGTAATACTTATAAATTGAAAATAGGATAAATAATATAAAAATTACTAGTGGACTGATTTTTCCACTAGTGTATTTTTCCTTTCAATTAATCTTGGTAAAATTACCAAGCTGCCTACAAAGTGTTGTGTTTTTCACTACAATGCTTACATTCGCACACTTTGCTACAATAGACTACTAACTACTGTATAGTAGTTTTCTTCTACATCTATTTTCTATAGACTGATAACATTATAGAATACACATTACAATGTTTACATAAAAATAGAAATTAGTTACTTTCACAGTCTTCATTAGACTTTGTCTAGTCCTGGAAATATCTTTGTCTTGTTCCATTCCTTGAAGACTGTGTTGCCTTGAAAGTCTTCACAGTCCTGACAGGATTGTCTTCCATTGATTCAGTTTCTACAAAGTTCCCATTTTTTTTGTCTTTAACTAATTTGGAAAACTTTGATTAACTGATAATTGTTGTTAGGCTTATCAGTTGATTCTCATTTGCTCATCCATCGATGAATAGGTTATCCATCGATCAATTAATGTATCGATGGATAGTTAGATTATCCATCGACTCCTTATCTATTGATGGTCCTTTATCTGTTGATTGCCTTTATCCGTTGATAGCCTTTATCCATTGATAGTCTTTATCCGTTAATAGTCTTTATCCATTGATTCCAATATCTGTTGATCACTTCATTTGTGAGAATTCTGACTTAGAGTATTTACAATTGATCAGCCATTCTTCACATCAGTTGATAAGCTATTAATTGAAGTCAATAACATCAGTCGACTACTTCACAGCATCCATCGAGGTAATATAATCAATTGATAATGAAATATAAATCAAATGTTACAATCCAATTTATCAGTTGATAAACAAGCTTCAACTGATAACTGGTTTCCTAGTCAATGGATATTTATAAGTCATATATTCATCGACTAGTTACAATGAAATTTAAATCTCTATTGTAATTCTAAGTAATTTGTTATCATCAAGTCTCATAATTCCTAACATCATATTATTGTGCATGACAATGGTCTTCCCATCAAACCTATCCAGGAGATTGTTGAAGTAGAGAAGATAAAAATCAAGTAATGAAAAGCAAACAAAATTTGTAAGGTGGAGATAAGAGATAGAAGAATGTTTGTGACTACTGTTGAAGGTGAAGAAAGACATTTCTACCATAATAACTCAGCCTCTACTACACATGACATCAAAAGGGTAATCAGCCTTTATGATAAAAGTTACATGGAGAACAAATTAAATATGGTTGGCATTGTTGAGTATCTGGTGATGAAATAACAATGAAAAATTGACAAGGAAATTTACAAGAAAGAGATGACTGAAAAAAGCTAAAGGAGAATGCTGAAATTGAAAGAAAGTCTGAAGAATTGAGAAGAATGGGAAAATGTAGAGTATTCAAGGATCCTGGTAGAGTTGAGATCAAACTAAATGCCAAAGTGACATGTAAAATCAGACTCAAGTTTGTCAAGGACTATCCTCTTCCATCTCTCAAAATTGCAGTTGATGCATTGAAGGATTCGATTCTCATTGAAGAAATCATAGCAAGACTTGAAATTTTCCAAGCCATTGATGAGATAGAACAAGAAGCTGAAAAGAAGAAGAAAACTCAATATGATCAATGTCAAGAAAATCAAAGGTAGGCTTGAATCTTGTTGTTAATTTATAAAAATATATTTTCCCAAATTGGGAGAGATTGTTGGACCAAATCAAGCATACCATAGTTAAATACTTGTCTTGATGTAACACATGTAATTTTTCTGTATGAAGATGTGTGCTTAGTATGTCTTAATGTATTTACAAATAGAAGTATGTTTCTACTGTGAAGTCCATGTGTAAATATAAGTCAAGAATAAAGATTGATAGAAGATTCAAGTCAGAATCAGACACCAAATCAAATAAGACTTCATCAAATAAGGAGTTGCAGTGAAAATTGTTCTAAGGAAAATACATGATTGAGAAGTCATCTTGATAGAGAAGTCATAGATGTTAAGCTGATAGAGAAGTCAGTAGTATGAATCTGGTAGAGAAGTCTCAAATCTCTCAAGTGGCTGAGTACTCGATTGAGTACATTCGAGAAGTCAAAATATCAAAGCCATTTTAGAAGTATTAAGATGGAGATGATTCAAGAAGTCCATGAGTGAACAATTCGAGAAGTTAGCTATTGATCCATTCGAGAAGTTGAGGAAATGGATCAATCAAGAAGTATGGAAAACCAACTCACTCAAGAAGTAGTTAGTTTCAAGCCAATCGAGAAGTCACATAAGTACTCGATCGAGAAGTCTACTCTATGACTTCTTGAAGCAATATCAGGTGAAGAACTCGAATATTTCAAAGAGCTAGTTTCAAGGAAAATTGTAGATGATCAAGACAAGTATATTGAAGCTCTGTCATTTCAGGATCAGTCAAACCTGTGATGATAAAGACAAGTCTACAATGTAGTTTGGAAGAAGAACAAGACAAAGGATAGAAGAGATAAGGCTGAAAGCAACAAACTGTCAAAAGATTGTGTTAGCTAGAAATATATAGTAGTCAAATGTAAAGTGGTTCTTGTCTATTTCCAGTTTATCTTAACTGTCTAGTGAGAGCATGTGTCAAAAGACATGTTGTCCATATAGTTTATGTACAACCTCATTAGTTAGTATCTTTTGAATATTATCAAGTGTATTCATACTTTGTATATTCTAAGAACAAGAAGCTGAGATTCAAGTCAAGAATCTCAGATTGTAGCAAATCTTTCTAATATACATATTAGATTGAAAAGTTAACCTTGTGTTTATTTACATTCCGCATACTTATATATACATACTTTCAGTTTTCACAGCTACAAGATTTCATAAACAGTTCATCCAAGAGAAATATAAAAAGCTTAAGAGAAAATCAAGAAACACATTCACCCCCATATGTGTTACTTTTATGGTTTTCATATCTAACAAGTATCAAGAATATAAAAGTCACTCCAATATTGGTGATCAAACACGTAGTAAGTTGTATCGCCATGCTATTAAGTATTTTGATTTAAGTTCTTTTGTTTCTAAGAGGTGGAATAAAATAACCCGGTTGAAGCGTAATGATCATACATTTGTAATGCATTGTATGTCTCATAATAGGTCACATTCTTCTCCCCTTTCCCGGAAGTTGATGACTATTCATAACTATTAACAAGAGTTTAACTAATTTTCCTCTTTTCTAATAAATTTAGGTCCGCCTTTAGTATGGCATGTTCCATTCAACTCACATAAGCACCAATTGGTAGAATTATACTTTTCCTCGTATATCAATATTATTGAACATATATTAAACATATATTTTAAATAATTATAAAAAAAGATCAATCAATCTGATGCCTAACTACAACTAAATATATTTGTTTGAGTTATGCATGTCACATTTAATTATTCCCTCCATCCTAAATTAGATGACCCTTTTGCATATTTCACACATATTAAGAATTATTAAATGATTGTAAATTTTTTCATACTTACCCATATTTATTATATGAAGTTCCTATGGTATTTGAATAATGTTACATTTGTTGACAAATAACAAATGACAAGTAATTTGAGATAATTTTTTTTTATAAAAGGGTCATCTAAAATGAGATGGAGGGAGTATATTATTTTATTTTTATATAAATTTAAAAAATGAGTATAATATTTTTATCTGTATTTATTTATCTTTATAATGATATATATATATATATATATATATATATATATATATATAATTGACTAATTTTTTGATAATATAAATATAATAATTAATAATCATAAAATTATATGATATATAATTTTTTCAATATACATTATAATTCAAGAATATTTGATATTATATTGAGATAAATTCTTACATTATTACCAAAACAGATATTATTTAAGAAGGGCGTCGACTTTTAAGAGCGATATGATTTAAGAGGGGGTGTCGGATTTTAAGAGAGTTAATTCATTATATTTAATATTTTTAATTTATAATGATATTATTTGTATTTTTAAAATTTTAAAATACATATATATATATATATATAATGTTATTCTTTAGAACAATGTCAATATTTGTAGAATGGGGGGGGGGCGTTGAATACAAATATTAAAATTTTTTATTTCTTTTAATATTTGTTCTTGATGTTTGAGAGAATATGTTTCAACAAATAATAACTGAAAATTAAAATGAACAAAGAGATTTAAAAATTACTGATGGATTGGTTTTTTCATCAATTTATATTTTTGCCCAATGTTCCTAGGTTAAAAGAAAACCTAGCTGCGTTTTTACAAGGTTAGAAAAATTAACTGATCTTACAATGTGCTCTAAAGCTTGAACAGTTGATTAAGAAATATTGTCTAACTTCTGTTTTTTTTTCTAACAATGCTACTACATTTGTTTATATACTACAAGTGTATTTTTTACAATTCCTATTCTAGGATTGTTTCTATCTACCTCTCCCTTTCCTTTTTCCTTTTTAGGAAAACAGGCTTGAAAGACAGCTACGGATTGAGTCTTCACAGCCATCATAGGCTGTCTTCCATAGGTGTGCTTTTGTTTTGTGGATCTACAACAGATAGTCTTTCTGTGTTGTCACAATCAATTGATAACTTGATGTTAAGAATATCAATTGATTCATCCTTTAATCCATCAACTGATGTTCTTCTTCAATTGATCTTTATATCCATCGATTGATAAGGAATGATTATCGATTGATAGATGTTATGAATTNTCAACTGATGTACTACTTCGATTGATCTTTATATCCATCGACTGATAAAAGATGTCTTATCGATTGATAGATGTTATCAATCGATATATCAGTCGATGGGTCTTCACATCAGTTGATGGTCTTCAATGCTTGACTTGGCTTCTTCGATTGATCCTTCATCCATCGATGCTTCAATATCAATTGATCATCCTTCACTTGTGCAATTTCCTGTCTTCACATAATTACAATTTAACAGTTTAATTTACACATCAATTGATGATCCATATCAATCGACTCTAACATCAATTGATAAGAATAATATCAATTGATTTATACCTTATCGATTGAAATAGAATAAGTACACTTATGATACAATCCAAATTATCAGTTGATTCATATAAACACTTCAACTGATAAATGGTTTCCTGATCAATTGATATTTATAACTTTCATATCAATTGATCAGTTACAACAAATAAAATTTCTATGATTCTAAGATTAATGTTATCATCAAATTACATGTAGATTCCTAACAATCTCCCCCTATTTGTATCTGTTATATGAATAGGCATAAATCTACTTGATGATAACAAAACCTCTAATAATTTTCATTCAGATAGAATCAAGAAATTTAAATAGCACTTTTTAATTTTGGAAGTAGCAGATTGATAGATAACTCATGCAAGCAGCTTCAATGTCTTCATTGTTTTCATGATTCAATTAGCTTCTCTTCCTTCTCTTCTCAACATTTTCCTTTAGTTGCCTCATGAAAGAACTTCTCAAAATTGCTTCATCCCTGTCAGTTTCTCCAAGTTGCCTCATAAGGTAGTGTATTTCTTCATCTGTGATTTTGTCCAGATATTTGCAGATATCAAAGAACTTTGTGTTGCCCTCCACATCTGTGAAAATCATAGCATACTTTGGCTCCAACACCACTTTTTTGACTTGTGACTTCCATAGCTTTAGAGGTGAATCAGGTTCATCTTCTGCCTTGGATCTCCTTAGCTTTGAAATTTGCTGTTGAATTTCCTGTGCAATTGTTGTGTTGAGTTTGTACTTTCTGTTTAGTAGAGGAAGGATAGTCTTTAAAACATTGTAGCTCTGCTTCATTATCACTTTCATTGAATAAGTGATCTTCACTCCATTTTCATACTCCAATCTCATATATTCTTCTTGATTAGAGGTAGCAGGGTGAGTCCTTACTCTAATTAATCCTTTTTCATTTATTACTGGTACTTCCTTCATATCATAACCTTCAATTATCACCTCCTCCCTGATTTCTTCTTGTTGACCCTGAAGGTTTTCTTGAACCACTATTTCTTGAATAGAACTTGACCTTTTCTTGGCCATAGCTATTTTCCTCTTTTTCCACAGTGATTGCTCCATTGATTGATCTTCCATATTCCATTCTATTTCTATTTGCCTTGTTATTTCCTCCTTCTCCTTTTCTCTTCTTGCAGCATCTGACAATCATGTAGAAATGGCTCCTTGAAGAAGCTTCTGGCCAACTGGCTCTTTCCTTTTCTTTTCTTCTTCAATCATTATGGCTTTACCCTTTTTCTTCTCTTCAAGGGCTTCAAGATCAATTGATAGAAAGGCTTCAGCATTTGAGTTACTTTCTTTGGCAGTCTTTTGTGCATCTTCATTCACTTTTCTTGTTTGAGCAATAAACTCGTTCAAGTCTCCTTTTTCTACTGCCTCTATCACCAACTCGGTGCTTCTTTTCAAATCTTCAATTATTTTCCTTTCTCTCTCAATCATTGATTGAGTTTCTCTTTCCCTAAAAATCTTTCTAGCTTCTAGATCAGTTTCAAACTTCTTGAATTCTTTCTTTTTCTGTTCTAATTCATCTTTGAGAGAATTAGATGACTTAGATCTCTTTGAAGACTGATTATCCCTATTACTTCTGTATTTGAATCTTTTTGTTACAGAACCACCAATGCCACTTGTCTTGTCCATATCAGAACCACCTACACCACCACTACAACTGCCTTCGCCATTTCCATTATCACCATCATCCTTCTTCTTTGTATTCTCCCCCTTTTTGTTATCATCAATTGGAGGAGGTGGTGGCATTCTGTCAAGAAACTTTTGAAGAATGGAAGCATAAAGACTTTGACCTGCAATTATAGTATCCATTTTCTTTTCTAGAGATCCCACTCTAGTTTACAAATCTGCAAAGTTCTTTGATTCCTTGAAAAGCTTTTCTTTGATGTGATTCAAGGTGTTGAATGGTAGTTTTTCATCCAATCTCCTGTCTAAAGCATCCTTGTTGGTAGTGATAGAGTCATTGATAATCTCCAGTTCCCTCTTCACTCCTGTCACTGTGATCTTTTAAATTTTTAGCGACTCTCTCATATAGTGGACAATTCTCCTTTGATTAGGATCTTCAATCTCTCCTTCCACCATTGCCCTCCTATATTGAGAAAGAATCTCAGTTTCAGCAGCTTCTAGGGAACCATCAATTGTGCTCATCCATGGCTCCTCATCAGAATCGTCTTCTAGCTATTCAGGTGCCATATAACATGTGTCTATTGTATTGGCAATACTCTCCTTCAGATTCCCGGTCCTTTGTTCTGTATGATCAATTCCCAAAAGTTATTCTGCATCCCTGTTACTTGAAGCAGCCAACCCTTGATATTGTGGATCAGGATGGATGAAATTCTGTGGATCCAATTCACCAGCATCAACTTCATCTACAATGTCCTTAGCAATTTCATTCCCACTAGCTTCTGCATTTGATACTCCCCCTATCTCCTTGACTCCCACCTCTTCTGCCATCAACTCATTTTTCAACTCCTGTGCAAATAGAAGAATTGTTTTATCTCTCTCACTCGTCTCTCTATTTTGCATCAGGATCTCATCCTGGAATCTCACCTCTCCCTCACTCATTTTCTGTGCACCTTCTAAGGTGGGGCCCTCAAGTGTTTCACTCTCATTCTTAGAAGAATTAGGAATGTCCTCACTCACTTTCTCTCCTTTTGCCAGGCTGCAATCCTGCCTCTCACTCAACTCACTCATTCCTAAGAGTGTTTGTGCAACATCAATTGATTGAGCATCAATTGATGTAAAGATATTAACAGTTGAGGTGTTTGGGATATCCATCGATTGATGCATACCCATCGATTGATCTTGAGTATCGATCGATGGCTGTATATCAATTGATGAAGGAACATCAATTGATGGAGTAGAAATAGTTGAGGAAATGATTTGAGAATAGATATTTCTAATAATATGAGAAATGGAATCCTGAATATCATGTGAAGAAGATTCAGGAGAGAGTGTTGGCTTCTCCCTGAAAAATAAAGAAAGAGAATATGAAAATGTTTGATAATCTATCAGAACATTTTCTGAAGAAATTTGTTGATATGGAGAAGTAAGAATAGAAGGGATTGGAATTGAGAGAGAATGGAGCTGCATCTCATCATTTATATGAGATGAATCAATCTGACTTTGAGAAGGCTCAACCACAGTTTTCTGTGATTTTGCAGTGTGTGATTCCCCATGTGCAAAGGTGACTTTCTTCTTTCTTCTTTCTCCTTTCATATGGTGTTATTGTTTTTGCTTGTGTGTCACCAAATTGGTTCTGTGCCCCTGGTTGTGGGCTATTTTCAATATTGTTATCCTTTTGAGAGGATGACAATAGGGATGTAGTATTTTCCATATTAATAGCCACAGTGTTTTGGGAGACTATGGAGTGGTTTGGGGTAGGATGCTCACCCTCACTCTCCTTATCCTTCTGGGTTTTTTGATGTTCCCCAGTTCCCTACCACCCATCTCTTTCTAGTCTATCTATCACAATAGTTGTTTTTCTTTTCTTGGATTTTTTAACAACAGGTTTTTGGGAACCTGTTGAGGTTGGCCTTTTAGATTTGGACTTAGAAACTGGATGTGTGGCTTGGGTAGGAGGGTTGGTGTCATTATTAACACCCTCCATAGCCACAGAAGGCAAAGAAGATTGGGGATTGGAAGAAGTTAAAGTAGAGATAAATACCTGAACAAAAGGAGAATAGATCAATTCTACATTGCTGTGAAGATTGATCCTTACCAAGTCTTTAAAGACCCTTTTGTTTTGAGTCCAGCAATCCAAAACTTTTGTACTCCTGTCAATCTCAATATTCTTGACAAAGTGGTTAATAACAATCATAATAAATCTAGCATAATAAATATGATTAGATCTATTTATTTTATTTCCCAATTTGGCAGACATTTCATTGAGTAACAGGCTTCCTAAATTATGATATCTATCATATAAAATGATATACCCTACTTGTTGCATACTTGTTGTTATTGCATCAAAATTACTAACCTTACCAGAAAAACACTTTATTAAAGCATCAAAGAAATATGACCATTCTTTTCTTAGATTCTTTCTAACAATACTACCTAGACTAGCATCAGGAGCAGTATAGTTGATTTCCCTAAGCATGTTTCTAATATCTGTGTCAGTGGGTGCATTTTCGGTATTATTTGCAGGAATATTTAAACACTCACCCAAGACCACAGTGGTTAGAATATACCTTTGTCCTTTGCATTCAAAGGAGATTGTAGAAAAATCATCTGCTACTTCTGCTGTTGTCCAGAATTCTTCAACTAGATTGCACACTATTTTTGGTGCTTCTGAGAGGGCCTTTGCAATTTTCGAACTCCTTAGAAATTCCATTAGGGGATGAAATTCTGTTGGGGCTTCCTCCACCATAGTGCAAGCAACGAAGTTGTTGAGCTCATAGTAGAATCCAGATTGTGAGACTTTCTTTGAAGATGCCATTATCGAGTTTGAAGATTTATAATTGAATTAACTGGCAAACTTGTTAGTAATTATAACAGAAATAATAAATAGACAGTAGTAGATTAGGGTTCTTAGCAAGAGATAGATACAGAGTAAGTTCGAAGATTGAGAAAGAGAAAGAGATAGAAAAATCGATAGTAAAAATGCAAGTAAGAATTAAAAGAAGTTTTAATCTCACTATTTATATTTACTGATTTCCCAACCAATTTCTTACTCAAAATAGAACTAAATCGACCGTTGGAAGAGTATTGATAATTAAAAGTTACCAATTTTGGCAATCGATTGTTATACATACAGGAATGTACGTTTTAATCAATTGATAAAATAAGTAATCAACGGCTAGATTTTTGTACAGGTCGATTGATGACATGGACCCCTTTAAATTCTAGGTCATCGATTGATAAATTGCTTATCCATCGACAGGTACAATTATCCATCGATAGACAAATATATCATTGATTGATATATCTATCTGTCGATAGTTACCCCTATCCATCGATAAACAAATATATCATCAATTGATATATTTATCTGTCGACAGCTCCAATAATATCCATTGATATGTAAAATATTTATCAGTTGATTATTGAAGAATCAATAATTTAACATAGTCAATGGCTACATGTAATATAAATACATAACTTGTCAGACATTTAAAGGATTAGATATAATTAAGCATACCTAAATCACAGACCAATCTATTGAAGGTAGATTCATCTAATGGTTTGGTAAAAATGTCTGCAAGTTGTCTTTCACTAGGGACAAAATGTAATTCAACTGTACCATTCATTACATGTTCCCTAATGAAGTGATACCTTATGTCAATGTGCTTGGTTCTGGAATGTTGCACAGGATTTTCTGTTATAGCAATGTCACTTGTATTATCACAGAAAATAGGAATCTTGTTCATGTTGAACCCATAGTCAACTAGTTGATTCCTCATCCATAATATTTATGCACAGCAACTTCCAGCTGTAATGTATTCAGCATCTGCAGTAGATGTAGACACTGAATTATGCTTTTTGCTGAACCATGATACAAGCTTATTTCTTAGAAATTGAGAGGAGCCTGTAGTACTTTTTCTGTCAATGAGGCAACCATGTCTCTATAACTTGAAATGTCCACTATAGCTTCCTTAGTATTCAGTTCAAGTTTAGTTNCAGTTAAATAAAGTAATGAGCCAACCATGCCTCTATAACTTGAAATGTCCACCATAGCTTCCTTAGTATTCAGTTCAAGTTTAGTTGCAGTGGCCATGGGAGTTTTTGCAGAAGAACATTCACTTAAATCAAATATTTTTAATAAATTAGAAATATATTTGGTTTGATTTATGTAAATACCAT
>QRFB01003048.1:23318-51277 GCA_008931105.1 Oenanthe javanica | reverse complement strand
ATAGCAGTCACAGAAATACAAATTCAAAGAACTATCTTGATGTTTATCTTTCAAACTTTTTTTTATTCCTAATGTGACATCAGGGAAATCACTTGTCAATGGTCATTTGGTACATCATATAAGAGTTACGCCTTCACCTTGCTACTGAATTTCGTTAGGACCTAAAGCAGATGGAAGTAAAAGAAGTACTGTAAAATAACTTTGACTAATGTGCGTTTTATAGCTTTAATATGGAGGAGTGGTTGTAGAAGATATTAAAAAGGAACAAAATATCAGTAAAAAGCTTAAAGGGCTGTGTATCGTAAAAAATATATTTTCAAAAGGCTTTCATTCACTTTATATCCTTTTCATCTCACTTTCTGTGTGAAGAGGAGGTATTTTTACCTTCTCTTACTTGTCATCCCCTCCTAAAAAACATTTGAGAGATGGATAGGAGTGTTAATTTACCCATTTTGGTTCCCTTTCATCTGCTTTGCTCCCTATATAGAACTTGGGAACAGGGTGGCTACAAAGACCATCTACTGTCCACCGGCAGTTAGTGCAGTAGTTAATTCAAAGCAGGGTCCTGGGAAGGTCCAATGCATGCAAAATCTTTGTAACTCAACTACAAACCTTGCTTCTTTCTGTCTGAATGCATGTTCTGCATTTTACAGGCACAGGTAACGCAACTAGGAGAGTACGAATCTCTACACCGTGACTTGATGATTGGTTTTGGTACCTGGGAGTTTGATCCTTTGGATCTCAAAAGTTCATTTCCAAACAATGAAGGATCTGTGCACTTATGGCAAGCGGATGAAGATAGATTCACGCCTGTTACATTACAACGATACATTGCCCAAAAGCTTCCATGGATTCAATATCACGAACTTGCAGGGGCTGGACACTTGTTTCCAATTGCAAATGACATGGGCAATGCAATTATGAAGGCACTTTTGATTGGAGAGGATACCATTCTGTAGACAAACAAGCGATCTTCACTATCCATAGTTCTTTCGCTAGGTTTTGGGGTTTCCAGGGTTAGCGTTATGGTTTCTTTTGTCCATTATGTTAGATCTGTTGTAAGAAACTGTATTTCTGTACCTCATTGCTATATATGATTTTTCGTTCAATTTCTGTGGTGGGTTTATATTCTATCAATGGGCATTTCTTGAAACCCGTGGGTATGAATTACTTGCATAACTATCATCTAACATCTATTTTACGGATGCGTAGTCAGGATGTTCAGTTGAGGTCCTACGTATAATCTCAAGTACATCTGTATGCCACCCGACTTAAACCTCTATATGCCTTGCATGCCGACACACAGAGACATGGATAATGGGGTGCACATTGACACACACATGGCAAAACACAAGCATACTTAAATTATGGCTGTACTTTTTAACCTAGGTTTTTCTAGCGTGTGCCCATTCTTTCTAGTGCGTGTCCATGTGTACACACTAATCACTAATTTTTATGAGTTCGACTCATTTTGATTGGTGAAGTTTTTGTGCATACAAGGAGTTCATCATTATTAATGAATTGAACACCAAAAAAAATTTGACAACTAAGCTTCTAATGTGTGTCCATGAGTACACTAGAAAAACCGTTTAACCTATCTTGGTAATAAGACATAATAGTGGGAGATCCACATGAAAGTGAGCAGCCGCCGNGCCGACACACAGAGACATGGATAATGGGGTGCACATTGACACACACATGGCAAAACACAAGCATACTTAAATTATGGCTGTACTTTTTAACCTAGGTTTTTCTAGCGTGTGCCCATTCTTTCTAGTGCGTGTCCATGTGTACACACTAATCACTAATTTTTATGAGTTCGACTCATTTTGATTGGTGAAGTTTTTGTGCATACAAGGAGTTCATCATTATTAATGAATTGAACACCAAAAAAAATTTGACAACTAAGCTTCTAATGTGTGTCCATGAGTACACTAGAAAAACCGTTTAACCTATCTTGGTAATAAGACATAATAGTGGGAGATCCACATGAAAGTGAGCAGCCGCCGGTCGGTCCACCTATTCATTTTTCTCTTTTCCCTTTTTTATAATTTACTAGTTGCTTATATATGCATCTTTGTTTTTTGAGCCCCATTATGAAATGTTATTTGGATGCTGCGATTGCATATCACACACTAGAAATACCCATAAAGAAAGGAGAATTAGCTGTTTTACTAGTTCTTATGCTACAGACATTTCATGTCGTGGACACAAAAAGGAAATTAGATGCTCACTAGTTCTTAACTTCTTATTCTACAGAAACTTCATACATGTGGACTCTTGGTACCAGTCTAATAATCTGACCAATATACTTGAAAAGACTACTCAGAAAAGCATACAAGAGAATTAGGCCATACTTAATTTCTTACGACATACTGTCCTCATTAACTTAGTTTTTAGGAAGGAATTTCTTCCTGATTTTTCCGATCTGCTTAGAATTCAATCCAAAAGCCTTCTCTAATAGTTTATCATTAATTCCAGATCCGAAAATGATGGAGGGGATCTTCTGCATTCCCGGATTTTGGCTATTAAAGCTACCAAATACTGTTGCAGTTGACCTTCCAACATTCATCTGAAAGTGAACTAAACCCCTGGGAAATACCATCACCTCCCCTTTCTCAATAACCCTAGCAAAAACACGGTTTGTTGAATCAACAAAACCAGAGTAAACTCTGCCTTGAACGACATATGTTATTTCAGTTGCCCTAGGGTGGAAATGTGGAACATTGACACCATTGACTTTGAGATCAGCACGTACAAAAGACATGCCTTGGGTGTTGAGACCGGGAAAAGTTTGTGGACTCACGGATATTGCTGATAGTCCAGTGTCTGAGAAATTTCCAGGATGTTTTATACCTGCAAAAATGAAATCTTCGGGGATAACATCTACCAGGTTTTTGCATGGGATGATATCAGACCTTATTGTTCGAGTGACATTTAATGTGGTGTGTGGTATGCAGAAATCTTGAACAGGGTCTGGATCAGAGGACAATATGGCATGAGAATGGAGTGACAGAAAAACTGAAAAAAGGGCTAGTATAGTTGACATATTTATTCCTCTTCCTCCCTTGATGATAGAAGCATTTATGAATGGCTTTTTATAGAACACACAGATAAATCATGTTCTTGCATTAGTAAATAAATAGATAGATTAGAAGACCACCTGTTGCATTACTAGGGTGGTTAATTAGTGACGGGGAATAAAGCATGAGCAATGATTATATCCCTCAGGCGTGGAAACCCGTAAGTTGATGAAAATGTTTCTAAAAAGCAAAATACTGATAATGTCGTGTGATGATTCTTCAACCGTTGTCCATATTTTTTACCCTTTATTAAAATCAATGGGTAGAAATATTGATAGATTTAGAGGCTATTTTGTCAAATATGCATGGTTAAGAATGCACAACTGTTTAGATGAATCTTTTTTTCGTTACTATTCAGCTCATTTTAGTCTTAATAGAAATATTGACTTCTTTCCAATAGAATAGGTAAGCAAACACCATTGAAGTATAAATGGTTCATCTTTAGTTATTCAGTTTCATTCATAAATAAAGGGAAAGTTGATCTTTTCACCATTGCGTGTAACCGAAGCTAAAAAGATTGGTGAAGATTACAATTTGTTCTTGTTTGTTAGTAGAATCCAACGAAGTGCGGATCATATCAGTCCAGTCCTTGCACAAGTTACGGTACATGCTTGGCAACTGATATGTCCCAAAATGTTGCTTAAACTAAAATACTATACACAAACCAACGTAGAAATAACCAAATATTATGACAATTCCCATAGCCTTATAAATCCCAAGACCAATATCTGGATAACAAGTACTGGGTTCCAACTTCCAAGGCTTCATCTTTGGGGTGAATGGATGACCCAATTTCGAACAACAAGTGGTGTCACCAGTCTCTTGTTGCAACTAAGTATTTAAATTTTAAACCAAGTATATAGAAGGAAACCGAATTAGTTGAGCTCCATTGATGTTCTTATCCGCAAACACATGTTTGCAGGAGAACATATATATCCCTAAACGCGATTCCAGAACAGATTGATAATTTGAACTGAATTGATAGTGAGTGGTGAGTGGAACTGTTGCCTAGCTTCAGTTATACTTATGTCTGGCTCCATAGTCCATTCCCACTAGTTTTTCTTGAAATGATGATTAATCATCAATTTCTCAACTTTTATTTATCGTGTTCATATTGTTCATCAGTACGTGAAAGAAACCTGAGTCAATATATTCTCCCCAATATTTTTTATTAACTAACTGTTCATTAATTAGAATTGGTCCGGTTAAGACCTGGAACAGAGCTAACTTGAAACATTAACCATCAGTACATGCAGTCTCCCAGCATGTTTTATATATTTAACTGGTCATTAGTTGGTCGGTCTGTCTGTTTAAGACGTGGATCAGGGCTAAGACCTAGCGAGCAAGTACACAAGGAACAAAGCATACTTTAAGTTTACGCAACATTTCCGGTTAGACCTCGAATTCAACAAGGGAAGGAACACATCGTGTCGAACAAAATCCAACTTATGAAATCATCCTTCACTGTCTTTTTTTCTTCCAGTGACATCCAAGTACATAGGGCCGGCCAAATATGGAAACCACAACTGAGGCACTCAATTGTTACTTTTGTTACTATGCAGCTGCTTCGATGAATGATATGTAAACAATTCCTTAATTAACATCTTGTTATTGGCAAAACAATTTTTGAAATGGGGATTCAATCTGCACAAAACTTGATCCTCTTGAGGAATTTGTGCAAAAAACTTAATTAATATACTTATTACTCGCCAGGCCAGACTATCATTAACAATCAACATGTACATAGCTGCAGATCTAACAGCCTACCACTTGGCCGTTAACATGTCAAAACAGCAAAATAATATGCTAGCCACTATTTTGCCATTACCACCAAAATGCAGTCTCTTTATAGCATAACATATCAGTGTGATGAACAAAAAAATACCCTTAAAATAAATAGAACTTACAGAAAATAATTCAGTCAGTCATTTTTTTAATAAGTAGACTTATAGATTCAGTCGGTCATTAATGTACATACTGAGTACAATAATTCACAAATACTGTACGAGGTGGAAAATCTATACAAATTAAATTGCCTAACTTCTGAACAAATAAATCAAATTTTAACCTTCTGTAAAAAAATAATCAAATTTTAACCTTAACAATATCATATATATTTTAAATATAATATATTAAAATAACTTGAATATGCAATTATATTTAGTATAATAGTACCAGGCACTATTTTACAATACAAAAATATTAATCAATATTACTTGAAATCAGAAGCTAGCTTGTTAATTTGACCTAAAATTTGTCCTTAAAAAAATTTAATTAAAAAATTAAGATAAATCCTATATATTCTAAGATCACTTAATTTTGATGAAAGAGTATATGCACAAAACTCATTCCCATTATTCTCATATGAATATTATTCTCATATTAAATTATGAAACAATTTGAAATTTATCATAAACTCTTTAAATGACAAAAGAATACTAGTCTATTTAATAGTTTACACGGGGATCAGAAATTATTTGTTTCGGGCCACACAATATATATAAACATATTAGATTATAATTTGCATGGTAGTTATTAATATTTTATTTTTTTTGTCTTTTTAATATATATTTTATTTTCTGATATTTAGATATTAAAATTTTGAAATTCTAACTATTTTATCTCCACTTTTAATCATATAAGTATATAAGAAATAAAAAATAACTCAAATTATGATATAATTATTAAGGCTAACATTCAAATGAAATTTTTTATATAATGAAAATCACGAAATCTTTCATTAAATTTTGTAAAATCATAATAAAAATAAAAATAAATGGTACATCATAATAGAATATCTTTTTAAATATTAATTTATTTTCAAAATCTCAAATAATTTATTTATTTTCATGATAAAATTATAATAGTTCGTCGACTATTAATTCGAGCAAATCTAAAATACAATACAATTTATTAATACAAAACTCTATTACAAATATAATTATTACAAAAACGCAGCTAACAATGACAAGTCAATAACCAATTTATTTCAAATATAAGATCCTCGAAATTCAATACACTCCAACTTACTCTTACATCACATCAAACCTGAAAATTCTAAATAATGAAGTAACAATCGACTTACAAATATTCTCAAAAAATTAGTAGGTGTTTTAATAAAATAATTTTTTTTCGAGCACGATTAGATAGCTCAAGTGCTAGAGGGCTTATCCGTTGTCCCAGGTCGTAGAACATATACTCATTTGTAAGATTATAAGTCAAATTATTCAAAAAACAATTTTTCTTCAAAAATAATACTATTTTTAAAAACAATTTTGAGAAAACAATCTAACCCGTAATTTTATAATTTCAAAAATCCTTTAATAAAAATAATACAATAATCTTATAAAATGTCATAATCTTCCTCTATAGTCACATTTTACTACTGACATCTTATTCTTATTTTTTACCGCACTTTCCAAGTGGACGAGGCCTAAAATTCAATAAACGCACACCCTTATCAGGTATCTAATAATGCATACTTGTGCGCTTGATAAGGTATCTAAGACTAGTTCCGATCAGAACTATAACGTAAATTACGAATATGTTCAAAATATAATTATTGGATTTCAATGATTCTCATATCTTATATCTTATACAGTTTGAAACAATATTATTATATTTTATATGAAATTCAAAAATCATAGTATTAAAATCTTTTCCGAAAATAAAAGTAAGTCGAAAGTTAATTACTTCCAAGTCGATACTAAAAATCATGTAACAGATAACACCTCTGAAATCCAAGAATCTGTACAATTCTTAAAAACATATTCAATCCGTGACACCCAAACAAAAAACATCGCATCTCAAATTTCGAACGTTTCTATAATTTCAAATTTGTCCAGATCTGTATTTCACATGTTAATCATTTAAACGATATTTTCTCGAAAAACTTAAATTATAAGAGTCATATAATGAAAAGATCTTTCTAGAAATTCCAGAATCAACAAATTCCGATTTATAATGAATATATTACAAATTTTAGAAGATAACTAAGTTGTGTTTGGAAAATCCTATAAATTTTAATAAGAAAGATAAAGAAAAAAAAATAAAGATTTATATCGACAAAGATTTAGAAATGTTTAGTTTTGGCGGCTCGAAAATAATATAGAAGAAGAAAGATTTTCTAAATTTTAATACATATAGAAAACCCAGCATTCTATCATAGTTATATAATTCCTAATTTTTATCCAATTTTAATTTTTCTTCTTTTTCTTATTATTATTAATCTATTTTATTATTTAAGAAAATATGGAATATTACAAAAATATTTTTAACGCAATGTTTCCCATTATTCGTATTATAAAGCACTTAATCTTTTTAATGGGTTACTTAATAAAATACACACATTATATATTAAATTATTAATAAAAAATTGCTAATTTTATTTTTACAAGGCATATGTTCCCATAAATCCCGACATGAATCCAACCCTTGTATATCCATCGAAAATATTATGCACTTAATTAATAAAAAATTATCTTAACAAATACTTGTGACAATGTCATTACATTAATGTATTTTTGATTCGTTTTCCTTTCACATCGGTCTTATAAGGCCCTTTTTTTTTGGGTGAGTTGCAAGAGGGTTTTTTACGAGGACAGGTCACCAAAAATGACTTTGGGAGGGATTCGGTTCGGTCATGAGGGGGTAGTGGATGTTTTTCAAGCATCTCTGGTAAGAAAACGACTTGAATCACTTTTGCTGCTATATAAAACGAAAAATAGCTATACTTGCTAAGACACCTAGCTAGTATTAACAACAAGAGCAACAAGGTTCAATTGTCCAGAGTTCTCTAAGACAAGGTTCAACTCGATTCAAAGAAGTCGAATCTATTGTGAGTTGGGGCCGTGTGTGGAAATGTTACGACTTGTGTAGAGTTTCAAGGGGTTAAAGGCATTTTATTTTGCCTTCATATGAAACTATCTTTCCTGTTGGCTGCTTGGTCGGGTAACTTATTTCTTAGTAAAGTAGTCTTTTTATTAGCTGTGAAATGACGGTTATAATCTTATATTTTGCATAATTACGTATGTATCATAATTTAAAATTTTTTGTTAAAAGAAAGATAAAATCATGTTTTCGTTGGGTATTGAATCGGTAAGTTCATGTTAAATAGTCATTGTTGTAATCATTTGATCTACTTGAATTTTTATTTTTTTTAAAAGGCTTAATACACATCGTTGGGTATCAAACCAATAAACACATGTTAAATAGTCATTGTTGCAATCATTTGATCTAATTGGATTTTTGTTTTTCTTTTAGAAGCCTTAATACACACACAAACTATCAATTTTTTTTATCATATATTAATTTTTCATATTATAAATGCATCATATATAAATTATTTGTTAATATGAAAAATGCAATTCGTATAGTTGAGTTCAAATTTTTTTATTAGTACAAATTAAATGAATATTTGAAAAATATATAATAAATTTAGATTTTAAATATATTAAATATTTGAATAAAATATGGAATTGATCTATAATTGCGATATTAACACTAAAATAATAATACTATATAAAATTATATGATTTCAATGTATATTTATTTTAGAAATAGATAAAAAAAATTAAAATAAAAGAATAAATATGATGTAAAATATAAAATATTAAAATTTATTAGTTAAATCGNATAATAATACTATATAAAATTATATGATTTCAATGTATATTTATTTTAGAAATAGATAAAAAAATTAAAATAAAAGAATAAATATGATGTAAAATACAAAATATTAAAATTTATTAGTTAAATCATAATTAGTGAAAATATTTGAATTTTAAATGATACATTTTGAAAATAAACTATTACGGTGTACATATATATATATATATATATTGATTAAATTAATAGTTAAAAAATATGAATTTATTGTGTGTGTATGTATTTGTATTAAATATATATTTTCATATAAATAAAAAAATGGATTTATAATATATGTTTAAATTCATCATTCATCTGTACCACCCGGTTGTTCGGACCCTTTATTTTGTATAATTATATATGTATCATTATATATTTTAAAATTTTAGTTAAAAAAAGATAAAATTTATATCATTATTGAATATCGAACCAGTAATCTCATGATGTATAATCATAGTCATAGATTACAGATGTGAGGAAAAAAAAATGATATTTTCGATACAAGAGTTTGTGGGTACAAGAAAAAAAATATATTCATGAAGTGTCGTAATATGTAACTAGACAAAATATAATAAGCAATCAATTATGATTTGTACAATTAAATAAATGAGTTTAGAAAACTATATTTAAGAATAAGATATTAGATTGTCTATACAAAAATTTAGTAAATTTGGGTAAAAAAAATTAGAAAATTCGTAAAATAAAACTCTTTACAATATATGCATTAAATTGTTAAAAAAATAATTTAGCCAGAAAATCAAAACTAAAATATATAATAATGTAGTTGCATAATATATGTGTGATTTATTAATTATGTTTTAAATATTAATTTAATATTTATAAATTCGGTATGAAATTTATATCGATCAATAAATATTTTAATAAAAATATATAGATATGTTTAAAATTAAAACTTTAAAAACAAATAATAACAAATTAACACGGACTTTTATGCTAGTTTATTATTAATAAGAAAACATGATTGGAAAAAAATCTACATTTGCAAAACAATTTGAAAAATTAAATTGTTTAAGATACTGTTTTTCTATGAGTTATAGTATTTTCAAATCTTAAGTGAGGTAATTGGTAATATTCTTATTTTTTATTTATCATAAATCTAAACTCTACATTTGTCTAGTTCTTAATCTTATATTTATATATACTACTTAAACACAAAATGTTTTTATTATTCTTAAATTTATATCCTTATTTTGAGTATAAATATCATTGGTGATATTTTTTGACAAATTTAACAGTAATTCTTGCATTTTAATAGCTTTTAATGCATATAAACTTTTGAAAATGTTACATATTAATTTTATAATAATTATAATAAATAATAACATCATATATTTGGATAAGGATGAAAAAAATACTTATTAAAATTATATATCTGATAAGGATGAAAACTATAGGGGTGCCTTCACTTCATGTAAATGGAATGATGTGAAAATGAAATGAAATTTTTATTTGGATGACATTAAAAAAAATGTTTATAATTTTCATTCTTCTTTCATTACATTCCAAATTATTTATACTAAAAATGTTTATAATTTTCATTCATTTTTTCATTCTATTCCAAATTATTTATACTAAAATTCTAACTCACATGTTTTGAAAGGCATTCCATTTCTTCACTATTTTTTTTACAATTTTTATAATAGAAAATTTAAACTCACTCATATTTATTTAAAATTTTATTCATACAATCTTTTTTCTTGATACAATTTGTTTATAATTTTTCATTTCATTCTTTTTTCATTCCATTCTCACCAAGTGAATACAATATATGAATAGTTCGTTCTTAGCTGAACATGAGAACAGCTTGCAGCAAGGAAAACAAGTTGCTGAGCGTCAGGTTTGAAAAATAACGGCAGAATTTGTTACACAGGACGTCGGCAACAAAATACAAAACGAGTACTCATCCACAAAATGCTTGTGCCATCTGTACACATACGTGTCTATACTCACATAGTTCTTTCGGGCCTTCATGCAATAATAATTTTAAATATTTATTTTATAAAAATATACACATATATATTTACTAGCTATATAATTAAGTTTTATAAAATAGTAAAATTTATAATCATATGTTATGTTTAATTTTATATGTCACAAATCTATATAATGTCTTGTTAACGTTTATTATTATTAGTAATAAACATGATTTTTCTTATCAATTTATCAAACTTTCAGAACAAAATCCTGTACTAACTTTTAGTTATAAATAATAGTTAATATGAACTACTAGATCTAATGAACAATCATAATTTAAACATAAAATAATCTAACTATTTTAAAATATATTATTGTTAGATACAATGTGGCTAAGTAGGACACATTAAACACCAAGAGAAATCAGGTACATATCTATACTTTTTAGAATATATGGTTGTTATTTTTTGTTAGGCTATACTTAACTAGATTGAGAAAAATATAATTAATAAACTTTTTTATGATGATATTTATGTGTTTTTATAATCTATTAACTATAAAGTTTGATGGGTAATATAATTAAATGTGTCATATCACATTATTACTTATAGTTTTATCAGAAATGTTTAAATAATGCTTATTTGATACCTTAGGCCTAACCAATTTTTTATTTATATCACATGTATATTCACAATTTTATATGCACACATGCATATATCATGTATGCAACATACTTAAAAATTAAAAAAAATAAGGAGGTGTCTATATATTACCACCCTCGTGTCTTCTCCGGGACTCATAATTTGCTCGCTGCGTAAACAAAACAATTGAGGTCTGCTTAGCTTGTTCAAATCGAAACATCCTAGCCAAGTAAGCTAACTGAACTTCTTAATATATGGATATTTGTAATAATATGTCTTCTCATAAATTTGTTATAGATGGGTATTTCTACTCTTATCACATATTGTGTGTTCATATGTCTCCCCCACAAATGAAATGGACAATATATTGATCTATAAATTATATTTTGAATCTGAGATTGAACCAGGCTTTTGATTTTAACTATTGCTAAAATGTTAAGTCAGTTACAATCAAGGTTAACAAACTATAATATGTGATAAGAAGTCACGTTGATTTGTTGTAGTATTTACTGTGGGAAGTCTTCAAAGTATCACATGCCATGTTAGTTTAATAGGTAACTATATCTGGATTGTATATATCTAGTTTTCTGGTTATGTTTTATCTTGGTTGAGTGCTATTTACCTGGCTAAACCATATTTGGATTTTGTTGTGGAAATTGTTACATCTGATTCCGGTTCTTTAAATGAATTCGTTACAGATGTGTAGGTTTATAATACACCTTATCACAAAATATAATAATTTCCCAAACCTGTGTTACTGCATGCAAATTGTATTAATATTATAGAACTTTTTATATCATATGTAGTATTACTCAGATCAATGAAATTTTGTCCGTGTTACTTTTAGTTCAAGTAGATATATCAACAGTACAAATTTGATTAACTATTGTTGTAGGAAAATCTCTCTATCACTAAATTTTTTATTTTCTACCTCAATTGCAGCTATTGTGAGTAGTAATATGTCTCACCAACAAGACCAAAACCCCAGAGAAGGAACTCCAACAAAAAGTCCTGTAATGGAGGTAATTGTTGATCAATCCGAAAATGAGGTCGAATCAGCACTGTGTATTGAAGAGGAACAACAACCCAGGTCCAACAAGTTACCATCATTCAGCCGCCCATCATCAGTTTACTCGCTAACCTTGGACGAATTCCAGAACACACTTAGAGGTAGTGGAAAGAACTATGGATCCATGAACATGGATGATTACCTTATAAGCATTTGGACTGCAGAGGAGAATGAAGCTCAAGCACAGTCTGCTAAAGCCATGTTTGCTGCACCCATGACAAGTGTGACCAACATCAATCCACAATATCAGTTTTGTGAGACCTCAACTGAGAGGGGTAATATTGCAAGACAAATGAGCTTGACGGGACAAGGACCATTGAGTATGCCAGCACCTCTGTGCCAAAAAACAGTGGAAGAGGTGTGGTCTAAGATCAATGGATCTCAGCAAATCACCAATAATTTTACTCACGCTGGCTCCAATCAGAGTGATCCTACATATGGAGAAATGACACTTGAGGATTTTCTAGTCAAGGCAGGAGTAGTCCGAGAAGAAAGTGCCGCACCAGCACAATATCCTCCACCACCTCCTCCTCCTCATCTTCAACCTCATCTGCCTCAGCCTCAACCACAGCCTCAACCTCAGCCTCAGTCTCAGCCTCAGCCTCAGCCGCCCTATGGTATATATGTAAACTGCAACAGTACAGCCGCATCTAGCTTTATGGTTCTGGGATGTGGTGGTGCTGGTAGTGTTAATGTTCCTCCTCCATTCAGAGCGGTGCCACAAATTGGTGGTGCAAATGTAGCAGGTTGCTTGCCAGGTGGAATGAGTAGCGTGAGCGCATACCAACCTGCCAATAGTTGTTATGGTGGGGGAGTAACAAATAATGGATGTGCAACTGAAAGTTTTGAACAACTGAGTCCTGTTTCCTCTGATGGGATAGGAATGAGCAAGCCAGGAAGGAAGCGGATAATAGATGGTCAGGTGGAGAAAGTTATTGAGAGGCGGCAGAAAAGGATGATAAAAAATAGGGAGTCAGCAGCAAGATCCAGAGCCCGGAAACACGTACCCCTCTTTACTTGGTTCTTAACTAGTATTTTTTTCTACTGCAGTCACATAAAGAGCTCTTATTATGTGGTGTCTTTTGTAATTCTTTGTATATACAGGCTTACACTATTGAACTGGAAGCAGAGCTGAATCAACTAAAAAATGAGAATGCTTACCTCAGGCATAGAGTGGTAGATACCATATCCTTTGGTTGTCTAGCTTCAATTTGTTGGCTTTCTTATGTTTATAATATCTTCTGACTCCCTTTTTCGTGTGCCATGAACAGGCGGAGTTGGAGACCAAATCTAAGCAGGAGGTAGTAAATCACGTTAAAGTTTCTAGCATAGTTAATTATACTCAAATTAATTTTACATAGAATGTGGGCTTGCAATACTCCTCCACATAGAATAGCTCTATCATGCATTCATGTGTATTCTCCACTGCAACCAATTCACTATTTTCATTCAATTGATGGTTGTGAGCCCATAAACACAATTTTGCAGAAGTGGTGTCATCTGATGTTATTACATGTGGAGGTTTCTAGCGTTTGGATTATGCAAATTTTTACTTAAATTACAATGTTTTGTACTTGCAATCTAAGTAACTGATGATAAACTTTGGTGGATATGCTCTCGTCCATATTCTTATATAATAACTTTCAAGATGTGCTTTGTGAACATCGTGCAGAACTCTGAAGCATCAAACGCCAAAGCTCGGACCAAAGCAAATGATAAGCTTGGACTGTTAAGGAGGAGTCTCAGCTCTCCATTCTAAAGCCTAATGGCAGTTTACTCAGTGAGGTGGACCTTTCTGTTATAAATAATAAAATTGGAAGCCCGAAGTCCTGTTTAGTTATCTCCATTTCTGGTTCTTATGTTTCTGGATGTTCAACATTACAATGTGTGTGTGTATGTTAAGAAGATTTACTATTACAGGTTTTTGCATGAACTTTAAAAGAACTTCGTGTCATAAACGTGTAGGCCGGCCACTAGCCTAGCCTCTTCACAAACAGGTAGAGATATTGTGTGAGCACAAGTACTGAACGTAAATTGTGAATACTTTCCTTACTAGTATAAAGAAAAAACTTCTATAATATTATTACAAAAAAATGTGGAAGAAATGAACTACAAATTTCCACAACCATCTGTGCAAGGCCAAAATCTTGTTGCACAATGTATAACAGGATCTTATTAGCTGTAATCTAGAATTTGTTGTATATGTTGGCTTAAAATATTGGAATGGGCCATGGTTATAGACATAACCATACAACTTTGCGATTTAGCAGATTCTTCACTGGATGTTGTCATGAATGACTCGCGGCAGCCCCACTGGCCTTCAGAGTTGGGATTGATAAAATATGAACTCTAACCTAAACAATAGGAGAGTACATTAGGCAAGTCAATCCGGAGGACACTGCAGGAAATTCGATGCAGAGCCAGAGAGATAGATAGATGATAAGAAACACGTGTGACTTAAAAGAGGTGGTTACGAATTACTATATCTTATATTTTCCTGTAAAATAAATGTGTAGAGCGACACAAATATTATATTCCTTGTAGAAGAGCTTTCGGTGCCTATGGGATGCCAAACTCTGGACTATACCAGAAGTATGTTCAGGACCTCACATGTTACCCTTTACACGTCCTCTTGCACGTCGAGCGCAATTAGTGACAGCCTTGAATATTATGTGACCATGTAGTTGGTGCGAACCTACAGCCCTCGGTTAACTTTCACTATCTATTATGGTCTTCCTATTTACTTACCGGTAGATCCAGCCTTTTATTTAGAGGGAGAACCAAAATATATTAGTTCCACTAATATTGAACATTGAACATTGGTTCATAAAGTAGTATTATATTTTTAAACTAAATGTATTGATTCGTAATGTATGATTCATTTCAGTTTAGAATATTGATTCGATACTGCTAAATGTATGATTTTGATCATAATGTACAATTAAATTTATAAGCAAGAAGAATTATGAAAAAAAATATTTGTCTTAAAATCATAACTTTCGGCGGCTGTATCGGTTAATGATATACTCGTAATAACTTGCTGCTGCACCACCGGACAGAGGAGTCTCTGCCCCCCACGCCCCCAGCACCAATCTTTGATGCCATATGTGCTGTGTTGATTTTAAGATAAATTTTAGATTAAATTAAACATCATTTTCTTTATTTATTAAAGTTTGATATTATGGCTGGAAGTTCATTATTTTATTTAAAATTCATTGATTATTTTGATTTCTACTTCCTAGTACGAAGAGTAAAAATAGGGACTAGCATAAAGTTGGAATAATTTTTTCAGCAAATTTAAAACTTAATTCTAAATTTTTGAGAGATAATTAAACAAGAAGATCTGCAAGTGGCACCATAATGTATAGTGCAAGCAAGTTCATAGTGTTAGGCGTTGATTAATTGATGGACCAACGTTCCCCATTATCATCTATAAAGATCCAGCTGGATAGGTCAGAAATATTTATATTTTTGAAAATTTGGAAAACATGAGATAATCTTAGGAATTTATTTACATAAAATTAAAGACAAATTACATATATATGACCAATGCTAGAGGTTATAATGGAATGAGGGAGATTATAGAACCAATCAACTAAAAACAACTGGGGAGTGGGGGGAGATAAGAGACCCTCATGTGTTCCTTTGGTGACAATGACCAATGAGTCCATCAATTTGACACGAATGAGTCGATCATTAGTAAAGTTGCTAGTATTTGATTTTATTAACATATTCAGTAGAGGTTGACTCGACTCGACTCGAGGCGGTTAGTAGAGCTGTTTAACGAACCGAGCTGGTCGATGAGGTTGACTCGACTCGACTCGATAAGCTCAGCTCGATAAGTAATTGAGTTCGGGAAAAAAAAGTATCTGATAAGTTTATCGAGCCGAGCCGAGTTTTAGGGGTGTTTGACTCGAACTCGACTCGGACCCGACCCGACCCGTTAAGTTCGAACTCGACTCGATAACCGATTATAATTATTTTTTTAATATTTTCTTTTTTAGTTATTTTAGTCTTTTTTTTTTTTATAAATAATAAATATAATATAATATATATTAGAATAAATTATTATGTTATTTAGTATGATATCAATATTATATTTTCATTAGTATACTATTAAAAAATTTAGAACATGATATAGTATTATTGCAACTTAAAAATAATAATATAATATTATGTAGTTGTTACTTTAATTTTATAATATATTTTAAATAAATATTGAACTTTTCATATTTCATAGTATTATAGATTATTTGATTATTTTTATTTATAGGATATAATTATTGATAATATTTGAACTATAAACTTATAGTAATATTTTTGAAGATATAAATATTAGATTTAAAATGTGTTTTTACTTTTCAGTGAATATCGAACCTTTGACATTTGTTAGTATTTGGATAAAATTTCTATTATACTTATTATATATATATATATGTGTGTGTGTGATATAATTTATAACAAAACTCATAATTTGCAAATGTGAAACTAATAAATCATTTCTTTTAAATGGAAACGTTGAAATTTAGTAATTTTTTAATATGGCTTCAAACTCTTCATTTTATTATTAATTATTTTATGTATTTTAGTTTGTGTCTCTATTTGTTTAGTACTTTAATGTAAATAAACTCAAATACTAATATGAAAAAAAATAAAAAAATTTAAATAAAATTATTTTTTTAAAAAAATAAAATTTTAGGATCAATCTGAACCCGAACCCGAACTCAAACTAGATTGCTGAACCCGAACTTGACTCGAACCCGACTCGACTCGAGTATTCGTGAGTAGCTCGAACTCGATTTGTTTGTTAACGAACTCGAGTTCGGACAAAGAAAAACGTCCGATAAGCTTATCAAGTTTGGCTCGACTCGGTAAGGAAAAATTCGAACTCGAATTCGATAAGAAAAAACTCGACTCGACTCGATTCGTTTACAGTCCTAATATTCAGCGTAGGCCTTCAATTTTACCATCAACTTTTGTCACATTCGGTTTGTTACAAAAAAGCTGAATTTGATTCGGTTTTAGAGGTTTGTATAATTAACGTTAGAATTTCAATTATATTATCATTAAATAAATAAATAATAATATAGTCTTGACATTTTTAGTAATTTTATTTGACTGGTACAGATAATCTTTGTAAAACAAAAATTAGTTTCATCAATATATACATGAGGATATATCAACGTTTGTGTTCAACTTTTTAAAAAATATATATATATTTGAAATAAAATGCTGTGTGTTAATGATTTGACAGAACAATTGGAGTGATTGGGCTAGTGGACTAGTGGTGGTGAAATAGAGAGCGGTGGAGTAGCATCTGTCTGTATCTCTCAAAACTGGTCAACATCAACGACAGAATGTTGACTAACCACCTAAACAACTCAACTCAACTTCACTCCTCATCGACCAACCATTTTTCACATTATAAAAGGGAATTGGCGAGAGTTAAGATATTCTGTAATGGCTACGAGTATATCATCGCCCTGTATCGCACATTGTGACCCGTTGGGGGTTTTAACTTTTCTCAGAGGGGGAGGGGTTTTAGTGGATAATAGATCCAGTAAGGTTAGTTACAAGAAAACATGTGATGACACAACAATTGGGGTTAGATGTTCAGCAAATTCTCCAGGGGTGAATCGTTATGGAAGTAAAGATCCCCCCTTTCTTAATTTACATCCGGAAATTTCTATGCTAAGAGGTGAGGGTACCAACACATTGACTAATCCCAGACAGGATAGTTCGAGTGCAAGTCATGATACCCAGAGTTCAAGAGATTCATTGAGCTCCAATGCTTATAATGCGGCTAGGATCAAAGTTGTTGGTGTTGGAGGAGGAGGGTCGAATGCAGTAAATCGTATGATTGAGAGTTCGATCAAGGGTGTTGAGTTCTGGATAGTTAATACTGATATTCAGGCAATGAGGACGTCTCCTGTATTTGTTGACCAACGTTTGCAGATTGGACAAGATCTTACCCGAGGGCTTGGTGCTGGTGGGAACCCGGATATTGGCATGAATGCTGCAAAAGAAAGCAGGGAGGCCATTGAAGACGCGATTGATGGTGCAGACATGGTCTTTGTTACCGTAAGTTCGTGCAATCAAGTCTCTTAATGTACATGATGCATCATTGCTCATGTCAGTTTTAAAAAACTGCTGAGACTTGCATTATAATACTGATACTTGAAGTCTTTGTAAAACATACTTCTTCGTTTCCTAAACAACAGGCAGTGGCCCCAATCTTTTAAGGTCACTGAGTTAGAATTATCATGTCGTTTTATTTCAGTGTATGGACTATGAGAAGGATAAGGGTTTTGTATCTGTTCTGTTTTTGTCATATATATTTTCAGAACTTATGTTGGACTACTTGCTGGAAATATGATATGCTTTCTGTTCTCTGGTAAAGTTCAAACTTTAATTCGCAGGCTGGGATGGGTGGAGGAACAGGTACGGGCGGTGCTCCCGTGATTGCAGGGATAGCAAAGTCAATGGGCGTTTTGACCATTGGTATTGTTACAACCCCCTTTTCTTTTGAAGGACGGCGAAGAGCAGTTCAAGCCCAAGAAGGCATAGCAGCTTTAAGAGAGAATGTTGATACATTGATTGTCATTCCAAATGACAAGTTACTGGAAGCAGTGTCACGATCTACCCCAGTAACAGAAGCATTTAATTTGGCCGATGATATACTTACACAAGGTGTTCGTGGTATTTCGGACATTATCACGGTATTATCACTTAACTTGTTCGAAAGAGTTAACTTCTATCTCTGAATATTAATTTGTACCGAGTAATCTGTTAGTTGCAAATAATCATTGAATGTTCCGTTCTCTCCTCTGAGCCCACTCCAACCCTCTAGAAGCTTGGCTTGGCTTGGCTACCTTAACATCAATAATTCATCTGTATTTTATGCTGTTTGAAATTGGTACCTCTTTAAATTTTCCTTCATTACTTGCATTGCAAGTCGTAATTGGTTATTACCTAATGTAATGTCATAGCATGTAAAAATGTTAAGGTGATTATGGCAGCAATCCTGCAGATCTATTTTATTGATGGGTTAATTATTTTGGAGAGTTGGGTGATGGGGATTAGTCCCATCTGGATCATGGGGATTATAGGATGGGGCCCATCTGGATTATGAATGAAGAGGTGTGGATATACAGGTAAATACTTTTAAAGCTAACGGACATCTGCCGATAGGAAAATTGCCTGCCAATTCTTATAACATATACTTTGCATATGAGTTTCTGATTTTATACTTTATTACAGAAAATTCTAGATTTATACTTTAATCTTTTTAAATTAATATTGTACATCAGGTTCCTGGCCTGGTTAATGTGGATTTTGCTGATGTGCGAGCTATTATGGCAAGTGCTGGTTCATCATTAATGGGGATAGGAACTGCAACTGGTAATTTTCATGTGCTACTGATATATAGAAACGTGGCATCATTGTAGGAACTTATGCCTATACTTTGTGGGGTTCTTTTTCAGATTAAATTCCCCTTTAACAAATAAGTTTCTTGTAATTTATAACGGAGGGTAAAGCTCAAATGCAGATAAATGATTACTTCCAAAAGGAAAGGGCATGGCCACTTGCATGTTAACTAAGGCTATCCGAGTGACAAGTATAGGTTATATAAATTGATATAATGCTTCTTATTCTTACTTGCTACCATCTCACAAGTAACAATTGCAGAGATCAAACCAATGTTAGAAAAATGATATACTCCCCCAAAGTTTATGCCAACATTTCTGTTAATGATGGGACAACAGAGAAAATCCTTGAAATTTCAGTCTTTCTGAGTTAATCGACCTGTTTATTTCAGATTTCGCTCAGTGGTTTATTGTCTTCCATAAATTATATTTCTGGCCTTGGTCCTGTATAGGTAAATCAAGGGCAAGAGATGCTGCATTGAATGCCATTCAATCACCTCTGCTAGATATCGGTATTGAGAGGGCTACCGGAATTGTTTGGAATATAACTGGTGGAAGTGATTTGACATTGTTTGAGGTACCTCTCAATAATTTTTTTCCTTCTTAAAGACCTACAGTCATATTTTGATTCTATATTCACCTATTCAAGTCAAGGGAACTGACAAAAGGTATCATTAAGTCTATTCATTAATTAATTGTGTATTATATATTAAGGCTATATTGCATTAAAAAAATGTAAGAATATTTTTCATGTGGTGAAAATTGACACACTCTAATACTAGTCCCTGATAATAACAAGTATTGACCCATTCTTGTGAGTAGATAACTTGTGTTTTAAACCCTCAATTACCTGTGCATCTAATTGTCCTTGCCAGATGATAATAAATATTATTCTCAGTGTTTCTTCTTGCAAATATTCTCTTTTTTGCTTGTATCTGTTGCTATTCTTTGTCCTGTGATTTACTGTGTCATATTGAATATTGATAGGTAAATGCTGCAGCTGAAGTTATATATGATCTTGTGGATCCCAGTGCCAACCTAATATTTGGTGCCGTCATTGACCCATCATTAAGTGGTCAAGTAAGTTACCATCTGGTCAAGCATGTGAAGGATAATGTTAAATTATCCAAATAACTTTTATGCTGATGTTTGCAAAATAGTTTCTGAATTTTTCTTAAACTCTTTGTTTTAAGTCCTTTAAACTAATGGCAAGTATTAGATAAATTATGACTCTGCTCGAGCCGAATTTTATTAATTTACTACCTACATATCGAACATGAAAGTTCTCAGAATGCCCAAATAGATATATAATATTATATTACATTCAGTAGTAGCCTTTAATTTTGTAGTGGTGGTTCTGAACAGATGTAGCCCAATACCGTCTTAAAGTGATTATCCAGATACTGGTTACTTGCATAGTTGTGTTGCCAAGCAAGATTTTAAAGCTTTTCACTTTCGTGATGTGCATTTTTTTTTTGGTTTATCGTATAATTTGTCAACCTTCTATTCTCTAACAGAAGAACCCTAAGCTGCCATTATCTTCACGTGGGTAGCACTTTATGTTTTAACCTAATGTACACCTGTCAGGTAAGTATAACCCTAATTGCCACTGGGTTCAAACGCCAAGAAGAAGGTGATGGAAGGCTGTTCCAGGTATCTGATTCTTTCTAGTTTGCTTACACACTGCACTTGCACAGTGTTTGAAGATAGACACCACATTCACATGCAAAAACACTTTCCTTTCTTGGCTGACTGGCTTATTGTTGGAATTCAGGCTGGTCAAATAGCTCAGCGGGATGTCACACCTGGAATCAATCGGCGACCTTCCCCATTCAGTGAAGGCGGCCTGGTGGAGATACCAGAGTTTCTGAAGAAAAAAGGACGTTCCCGCTAACCTAGAGCTTGAATCACTCCTTGCTTACCCTTGTAATATAACCTCCACCTCTCGAGGGGCCTATGGCATTAAGCTTTCTAGGTTTCAGGATTTTTCGCCATTAATCAGAGGTCTTTCTTAGCTGAAAGAACATAGCGCGTCCTACCATTCCTAATAAACATTTAAGTCTTTTAGTCGATATCAGTATATGTTACTGGTTGTACAGAATAATTGTGCCCCGCCACTGTTATACCTTTTATTCTAGAATGGATTAGGTGATAATTTAGGTGAAAAGTTGTTTGCTTGAATTTCTTTGCAAGTGAGGGCAAATATATTATAGATTGTATTATTGTTTGGCATCCCCAGCCTCTTAGAAACAATGTAGGCCATGTCTTTCGTATGAGAATTGTTTACGTACGAAAACGAATGGTCTATGCAAATACAAAGACTAGTTGTCAAGTGCATCTTTAAATTTGGTTGAGATGGGTAACATTAACAAGTCTTCATACAGATTACTCTTTTAGTTGCAGTGTCCTAATTTGTCGGGCCCCAAGTACAGACTAGTCTAGTGCTGGCCCTGCGTTGATGAGAACGGTCATCAGCTCCTATCATCATGTCTCCTGCATGTACCAATAAAAAGAACAGCATCCAAAAGCAGTTGGCCCAAATGGCTTCTTGCAAATTCTTGAGCTTCTGTAACCATTCGAGCCCGGCGAAGCAAATAGTTGGATGTAGATTATTATTTTTTCTTTCCGCGAAGCAAATATATTTTTGGTAGGCACCCTTATACGGAGTATCTTTCTTAATAATGATGAGCCGAGTTCAACCAAACTCTGGTATTGGTAGGCACTCCTAGATTTTTGTTGAATAAATTGTCGAAATACATATATATTACTACCTAAAAAAAAATCAAAACGAATGACTTGAGATGCGAGTTCTGATATATATTTATATATTTTCTTCTTCTTTTTTTTGAATCTGTCTGCCACTGATACAGTACTATGCAATGACATAAACATCTTATCTGGGGTCGCGCAGACGCAGTATTATTAATATAGTTATTAGGCGGCCTAGTTCATGTTCATGGTCATGGTGCATTGCTTGCCAACTTAAAAAACACAGCCTGTTACGGAGAGAGCACTTGGACCCAAACTGGTTGATTATGTTCAAGCACATCTTTATTGCCTATAGGCTATAGCTGTTACAGTATCGTGTCACAACCGTACAAATATCAAACACAGTCGATGAAGGTTTGATTACATGATTTTTCTTTCTAATTTAATTTCATATTGATATATTAGGCAACAGCTTATGTCTGGCTATTAGAGACGAGGGTTGCCTAACAAATTAACGTAATGCATATACTGAATATGTACATATAGAGACCTACCTTGAAAGGTTACTAATCACACTAATTAATGTATTCCTACCAATCTTATATATCACCAACACTAATTAATCTATTCCTACCAATCTATATCACCATCACATATTCACGCAAGCCATAAATTTGGGAGAGAGATGTTTCAACGCCATGAAAGATAGATTTATTTAAGGAGGGAGTAGAATATGAGGGCGATATCACATGCCAAATGATAGCAATAAGTGCTGTACAATCAAAATATCCACTAGACCCCTTGTTCATAAAACCAGTCTTCATCATTGCTTCATTCTGTATCGCCATTATAACATTTTTCAAGTTTCTAATAACAATTTTTAAGTTTCTAATACTAAATTTTATTTATCTGTAAAGTTATATGTTAAAAGAAAATATGTATTTAAGCAACATTCCATTCGTATAGAGGTACCCTGAATTTTGTTTAGAAATATTTGCATATTTACTATTAATTTACGAATTTTTATTTAAATATATATGTAATTTTCAAGACTATCTTATTACATAGTGACTATCAAAGATCATTACTCTGAGCAGGGATGTTCAAAAAATCCGAAACCCGAAATCCGAACCGGTCCGATCCGAAAAAAGTCCGAAAAATCTGGTCCGAAAAAAAGCCTGGTCCGATCCGGTTTGGCTCACGGGCCCTAAACAGGTCTCCTTTTTTTCTAAAAAACCGGTCCGATCCGAAGCCCGAAAAATCCGGTTTTAAGCCCGGATTTTTAAAAATCCGGATAAAAGCCCGGATTATGTAAAGCCCGGATTGGGCCCGGATAAAGCCCGAGTTGGACCCGGATAAAACTCAATTTTTATATAGCCCGAGTTACATGACTTGATATTTTCTCTCATAAAATGATTTTTAACTCTTAATTAGCAAAAAGCAAAAGGTGTTAGCAACTTAGCAGGGTCCATTAAGGTTTGCATCTTATTCCACAACTGTAAGAAGTGTTGGTTCTAGTTTCTTGATTGCTTGGTTCTAGTTTCTTGATCCCTTAAACCATTTGTCAATATACCATTTGTCTTAACATAATTAAGAAGTGACAATCCAGATTTTAGTCCCATAGCAAAATAATAAGAGACTCTTTGCAACGAATCACCCCAAGGGCTTATAAAAATCCAGATTTGACTTAGCAATGCGTGTGCATGTTGAGTGTCTCTATAGCCTACTGCCACTGCACACACCAACAATAAATGCACTAGGTGAAGCCCCTGATCCACGGTTTTTTTTTCCAAATCCAGGCCTGGATAAAGCCCAGCCCGGCCCGGCCCGATCCGCGGGCCGCAAACAGACCTCATATTTTTATGACAAGCCCGGCCCGGCCCGGCCCGATTATCAGACAAGCCCGGCCCGGCCCGATTATCAAAAAAGCCCGGCCCGGTTTTTCTAGAAAAAAGCCCGGGCTTTTTATAGCCCGGGCTTTTTATAGCCCGGATAAAGCCCTGCATCACTAACTCTGAGTCTTACTTGTTACTTCTACTGGTTATGCCTTAAAATATTTACTTTTATAGTTAAAATATTATATATGATAATTTTTGTTATATACAAAATAATTATATAATTATCTTATATGATTATTGGATTAATTATAAAGTTAAGTAAAAAAAAATTAAATAAAAAATCATATATAATATATTTATATATCTTGTTTGTCAATTGTTTATAATAAAAACTTTCATATGTATGAAAGTCGAATTAGAAATTTTTTTACCCTCGTAGATTTTGAGTCAATCAAAATATATATTTTGGTTGTAATTTTAAATTTATATATACTATAAATCAATATATAAAATTGTTTTAATAATTAACAAGATTCAAAATATGGACCAATTAATAATTAGGTTTAAAACTAAGATTTTAAATAGCATAAAAAATTAATCAAATTTAATATAAATGATATTACATGTAGCTTTAATAATGATATATAATATTACATGTATTAAAAACATGATCAAGTAACAAGTACAGATAGCTTTAAAATAATACAATTATATTAATTCAAATATTTATTAATAAAAATATAAAAAAGAAGCTCCACGAGCACGAGTTATACAATAACAATATTAAACTCATTGGTAGCATAATGATACATACCGTAGCCTGTTAAAGGTTGGCGTCAGTCATTGCAGAGAGAAGACTTGCGAGTAAAAAATATCAACCTCAGAAATGTTAAACCAGAGGCGGCCAACGATTTTTTTTGTGTTTCCCTGGAATGAAAAGCAAGAACGTAAGGAAAAGAAAAGAGACACCACACATTACAAGATCCCATCTTACAAAAGACACGTACTCTTGTCACTTACCATACAAAAAGCGCAGCACTTGTTAAGCCCTGACGTGTTAATTACCATCCCATTCATTTTCTTTCTCTTTTTATATATACACCACCCCCTCTTCATACTCATTCTCTACACTCCACACATTATTATTATTATTTTTATTTTCATTCTTAATTATAGCTTGCTTGCTTGCTTGCTTGTATTCTCTTAACCTAGCTAGCTAGATATTACCTTCCTCTATTCTTCCATTACCACAACTTGAACAACAAACAACATTGTTGGTGTGTTTTATATATGACATTACCATTTACAAGAATGGCTGCCCCTGCAAACATGTCTGATCATTCACTCAAGAAATCTCCTTCCAAAGACGGTGGTGGTGATCATCAAAACCAACCGGAGAAGCTTCAACAACAACAACAATCTTCAGTAAAGAAGACTTACGATAACGATAGCGAGGTTGGCAAGGGTAGTGACGAAACTACAAAGTCTAGTAGTGCATCATCAGAACAAGAAGCTGCTGCATTGAAAGTATCAGTGACATCTCCAGCCGATATTACTACTACGGTGGTTGCAGGTGGCGACAGCGTGGCAGCGGAGGAGGAGAGTGGAAGAGAGAGACTGAAAAAACACAGGTTGGAGATGGCGGGTCGGGTTTGGATACCGGATACATGGGGTCAAGAAGATCTACTTAAAGATTGGATTGATTGCACTGCATTTGATGCATCTTTGGTGAACAGCACTATACTCTCAGCTAGGGCAGCTTTAATGCAACAACGTTCTACAACTCCTGCTAATAATCCTACTCTTCTAACAACAATAGACAACAGGTGTTAGTTTAATTAGTCTCTTGGTTAACTTGTCCAATATATATTTATTTATATATTAAGCCATATATATATAGCTACCTATCGATGGTAATATTATCGTATTGTTGTTAATATTACAGGAACTTACAAGTTATAATAAAGCAATTATGGGATAATTGCAAATTGTTAAACACCGTATAGGCAAAACTGATTGTTTTTTTTCCTTCTTTTTTTAATATTCTAGCGATGAAACTTCAAACTAGCTAGAAGATTGACAGTACAAATCAAGTAGAAGGAATGAAGGAAGAAGTCGAAATCAGACCAAGGATGTCCCTTCGGAAACCAAAACTAATACTTAATTAGGAACATATAATTACAAATTAACTAGCACTACCTATTGTTGATTAGTTTCCAAAAGAAGAATTTATTAGTTTCTACTGGGTCGACTATGGCAGAGATCGATGCTAGGCATAGATCCATATCGTACATCGTACGTAGTCTAGCATATATATATTCCAACCTCTTCTCTTGGTAACAATACACACACATATCCCAGAGACCCGGGGTGCGTGATAATCTATTTTGATATGCATTGTAAGCCCCATCTCCAACACTGATGATACTGTGTGTACACACAGTAACGCTTCTGCTACCAGAAATTGTACAATTCATCGGAGGTGGTTTTGGAGAGGTCAGAAATGCTGCAGTTATTACATAATACTCCTTCATTGTGGTGCCAACTCCTGGACTACTCAAATCACTTCTTTCATTTTCTACTGCAGTTTTAAACCGGTAATATCAAAGCATTCGCAACAACAATTAATGCGAATAACATCAAGGAAACAAAATAGAAAATGAAAAGCACAGAATTTTGTTACCATGACAAAAATTCACAAATGCACTGTATGCTATTGCTCTCATTCTGTTTATTGTCGCAAAATAACAGGTAACCATCATGTTTTAACAATGAGATATAGAAATAACTTTACTGTCAGTTGCATTGAAATCTATCGCTGCGGAAATATGCAGATTACTTAACCCTGATATGGCACAAGTGCACAACAATGAATGTAGTGTTTCCTACATATCTATATATGTATCATCACTTGATGAGGCAAGCAGCCCAATCTCCTGGAAAAAGATCAATAGATATGAAAGAGATATTTCAAAGGAGATTTTGGACCCCAATCAAAAGGAGTCGGGATCCTCAAAGTTATCAAAATCAACTCTAACCCTGATCCACAAGGTAAACCAAAGGAGACCAAGTATTCCTACACTAGGAACAAGCTTTCCTGGAGCCAGCATAGTATTATTTGTGAAATATAACATAACAATCAGTACAAGTACATTAAATTATGAAACGGTTGAAAGAGTTGGGATTTTTTACTTAGTTACCCGTTGAACTTGAATTTTAATCAAAATAACCCCAAATGTAACTCTCTTAGTTCCGGAAGAAAAAGTTCAATCGCTGGAATTCATACCTATTTAATTTAGAAAAAGTTCAATCATTGGAATTTCTACCTATTTAATTTAGAAAGTCCTACGCCTAACTATTTAATTTACAAAAAGTGAAAATGAAATATAGAAACACAACTGCACCAATGAAGTATACTAGCTTGGGGATCATGTAGTTTCGACTCCTAGGTATGAGCAACATATAGAAGACAGATCATGTAGTTCCACCAATAAAATGAGTGATGATGGTAATGTGGAGATAATAATACTTATGTCAGGCCTACGATTTCTAACCAGACCATGGAGTATATGCTGTATTTTTTTATTTTATTTTTTTTGGGGGGGGGGGGG
>QRFB01003048.1:0-18822 GCA_008931105.1 Oenanthe javanica | reverse complement strand
AAAAAAAAAAAAAAACCCTTTATACTTGAGAAGTAAATTATTAATAAATACTGTATATAGAGTGCAACTTTATATTTAATTAGAGAGAGGTTTCAGGCTGCACTTGTTCGCATAATCCAAAGTTTGAGCCACAACATAGTCAATATTTTTTGCCCAAACCTGCAATAGTAGAATGTGAAATTTTCAAAAATGCTTAGTACTATTCCATTAAGTTCAACAAAAGCAACACCTGCTATAGAAAATATATTGTATACTATTTATACCTTAATAGTATTATCATAGCTACATGAAAACAATAAATCCTTGAACGGGTGCCATTGGACCATTTTGACATCTTGTGTGTGTTTTACTGACTCTTGAGTACATTCATAATCGGAATCTGAATTAGCAGCCCAGATGCAAACAGTTTTATCTCTGCCACAAGTGGCAAGATGAGTTCCATATGCATTCCAAGAGACACTTTTAACTTCCTTCTCGTGGCCCTGTGAAAATGCATAAATACAATAATATTTCCCTACAGCGTCACTCTGCAGAAAGTTCTTGTATAAAAATCAAAAGGTGCATAAGAAGATGGACTTGAAGGCCATGTCTATTATGGGGTAATAATCCCCAAACTATTGTCTTATTTGCTCATACACATACTGTCTTTGGTCTCTGAGTTATCCCATTGACTAAATTATCAATCACTTTTTAGTTCATTTCTATGAGATTAATAATATTTAGGAAGGGATAAAAAAAATCCATATATAGGATTTATTTAAAGGATTGAGTAGGAAAAAATGAGTGCAAATTATAGATACCCCAGGAATTAAAATGCTTCCAAACATGTACAGCATAACATTCATCGTGAGTCCTACCAAAACTGGCAAAATTTTGCAAAAGAGGTAGGTACTTGCAAAAGACATATACGAACAGGAAAGAAAGTACTGACAAGACAAGTTATCTTAACAATAAACTGGTGACTGTAACATTGCTGCTATGATTATACCTCTAAAGTGCACAAATATTCAAACTTATCCTCATTAATCTTGAACCATAGGGAAATGGTGCCATCAAAGCTTGCAATTGCCAACTTACGACCAGATGGTGACCAGGAACATGATCTAACAGCTCTAGTATGACCTTCAAGTTTTGCCTGCATAAGCACGGACATAAGCATATGCCTGCATGAAGTCTTGTGAAGATAATAAGAACATCATGCTGTCAAGATATTCAAGAATATGTAGTATTATGAGAAAAATAGATAGAATATAAATCTTGATTATTCTCCATTGTTATCAAATAGTGGTGTTCCTCCATGTAATTACAATGGAAAATAAAAGGAAGGATGCGGCATAATTCATGAATAAGAAGTTTAAGAAAACAAATCAGAACAAAGTAATTTGAAATTGCTTCCAGATAGGCATAAAAGAATAGGATACACAATCCACTGGACCACATAACTTCACTTCAAAGTTCTTGAACTAGCACTTGACTATTTGTATGCAATATAAAAGTTATAGAATAATGTTTCTATGTATATCACTACTTGATACAAACAATCATAAGGTATGCATATCAAAACAACAAAATCACACAAAATGTATAGTTCTAGAATTCTAAAATCTACACACAAAAAAAACAGAACGCAGTAAATCGCATAGAGTTAAATCAGACTAATCATTGAATCTGGTGCCAGTACTTGAGCTAATTATTGTTAGTCCCTTGCAACAAAAGTCATATAGATGTAAATACATGTGTTAAATCAAATTGTTACAGAAAATTATATAAGTAATAGTTGAAATAAAAGCAAATATATAGTATAAATGCATAGAGCAATTTACAAAACAAAATAAAATAGTACTCTCACAAGTCACATGTATACATATACAATGGAGGAAGAGAAACTTTATGTATTATATTGAACTAATACAACCTGAGATTACATTTCTCTAAATCCTTCATCATAATACATGTGTGCGTGTGTGTGTGCGTGTGAGTGTGATCTCTTCCGCCAGTGACATAAGTTGAATATAATAGATACAGTTTCTCCTCTTCCTTTATCATAATATTGCAATATTGTGTGTGTGTGTGTGCGTGAAGGAGAGAAAAGTGTGAGGAAAGGCAGGAACCACGCAGTAGAAAGCAGAAGTGGTAGGGTGTTGCTTCCAGACACGAACGGTCTTGTCACCGCTGCAGGAAGCGAGAACGGCAGGAGTGCCGTCAGTGCCGGCGACAGAGTTCAAACCTCTCCTCAGACTCACTCATTTCTCTCACCTCCTGTTTTTTATCAACTCGAAACACTAAACCTTGTCCAGAGACTTTGCTTCAATTTATATATATATATATATACATACATAATGTATGTATTATGTATGTATGCATAGTGGTCTGTGTTTACAGGCTAGGTGGGCTACTTGTTCTTCACGTTTCACCACAGGGAGTGTGCCACCCGCTACTAACATTTACTGTCTCTCTGTCACAATTTTTTTTTTATTCCGGAATATTACATTGACTTGACACTTCATTTATTGCAAGTAAAATTCGAACTTTGTACGGACATACATATTCTTCTTGCCAAAAACATACGAGTTAATAACTATACATGATGTCTTGAGTTTCATGTCAAATTGATATGAACTCATAAGTTATGCTACTGTAATAAACATTTCTCAAGTTGGTTGTAATCGATATGCAAGAAAAAGTGTACTAGTCATAAATAAAAATTAAAGATAATTTACCACAAAGTAATAAGAGCAACCAAATTTATGAGAACAGGGCAGGCGGAAGGCATGTACTTCCTTCCAAGTTTTGCGTATTGCCGGGGTACAAATATTCTAACATATATTCTCTCATATGTTACAAACATCATTAGTCAGTTGTGACAGATCAAGTTCTGTAATCTGTAACATGCCAAGTTGTATTGTAAAACAAAGTTGTCATAAACAAAATTGATTTTATAGGAAACTCTTTTAAAATATACAGCCAGGTTACTCGGCATCTTCTTGCACTAGATGAATCATCAGTCCAAACTGTATGTTCAACTACAATTTATAGTTATCATATGAATGTGGCAAGTCTTTCTCATACATGTGAAGGCCGCCTATGATATTTTAATTGCCATGCCCTTGAGATTGTTGCTTCCAAATTATCCTACGATGAAGGAACTTTTACAGCTACATCCGCCAACTGCACTTGGATTCGATGCCACCTGCACCATATCACAAAGAAAATAAAAGTTCATGCAAGATAAGGATCACTTGGTTTGTAGAATTTACAAGAAAAATGAAGAAAAGGCAAGGGCACGGAAGAAAATTTAACTCCTCATGCAACCTCTAATGATTTCAACATAGCTTCTTACCAAAAATGGCTTCTTTTCCTATTTTCTTCATGACCAACTGAAGAAGATTATCACTTCTATTTATACATGTTCCTATGTTCATTATGGAGAAGACTATTACTATTATTCATAAATGTTCCTATGTTATGTCTAGCAACTGGATAAAATTGTTATTATTTATACATGTGTGCTTACTGTAAAAAATGTGAAAAGGATAAAAACAAATTATTAGAATTAGGTCAAGTTCACTTGCACGGAATGAACTGTGACAAGAATGAAATGAAATTTGAACCAACTTTTTCAGTAGTATGGACAGATATATAATATTTATTGCTTCCTTCATTCAATTTTAGGTGTAAACAATGATTAATTCTGTCTAATTTCAAATTGAACAACATCCTTCCTTCCACTATATTCTTCATAATTCTTTTCATAAATTTTTTTTATTTCTCTCTCTTTTTTTACTTCTACCCTTGTATCCATCTCCTACACATCTTGCTCTCATAAAATTTTATTGCCCTTTCCCATCATTCCATTCCTGGCCATAATTAATGTTTCAAATACTTGGGTTGTCTTAATTGTCTTTTGACAGACAAGATACTTCATAGACAATATACATGATTGATGGTTGGTTCATGAAATTTCTAAACAAGGGAGCCAGAGATCGCAGGAAACTCAGTCAATTGTCAGATTAAGACACTTCCGAAGGCAGCTTTTCGCCGTTAATATAAAAAATTTGAGGCATGTTTTAGATGCTCAAAGTACTAACAAATATCTACTAATCCTGCATACACTTAAGAAATCCTTCGGCATTGTACAGACTGATCACTGGTTTACCTGCTACCAAACATTCTGACAATCTTTTAGCAATAGATTAGTTTCCATTTATGGCTTGGTCTATTTAATCAACTTCCATCCAAACATTCATTTCTAACTTGTGGGTAATAAGAATTTGGTAATCTAGTCTTGGTCTTTTGATTTTGAGGACGGGCGCTTTTAAAATTATAGTTGTAGAAAAGTAATGTTATCTGAGAAATACCTCCTATAAATTGAAATATCAGTTGCATGACAAGCCAGCGCTGCGGAGTGAGTTCAGTTTGAATCTCAAGTCCAGGACTAGAATATCTCTCACTTATTAATTTTATTAGTAGTTTATACAGTTACACGAATATTTCCATGTTAGCTGTAAGAAAAGTATTGGTATATGATGCTCTCACTTCATAATGGTTGACTTCTCAGGGCTTTTTATTACAAGTCATCAAATTCAGTATTCACAATTATAGGTTTGTTCTTATAATATAGAAGGCCTATTTGTTTGTTGTTAATAAACAAAAGGCTGGGAAAAAGGGTTTTAAGCATCATTTGGAAAATAATAATAACTTTAGGTCTGAGATTGTCACTATATTGCAGCTTAGCTTTTACACAAACTTTAAGAGGACATGTCAAAGTGATAAATTTCTTTCATCCAAACCCAGTGTGCGTGTTTGTGTGTGTGTAATAGAATATGTCAAGGGCATAGACTTCTTTCATCTTAACTCTGTGTGTGTGTCTGTCTAGAGAGAGAGAGAGATTGCAATAATGCAATAATGAAAAAAATTAAAATCTTTTATAGCAAGGGGCAAGGGATATCGCCAGGTAATCCACATACATAGTGATGAGACATTCGTACATAATTATCAATACCAAGACTAGTAAGTAGTAACACACATTGCAATTTGCAGTGATCATATAGATGATCTGTCATGTGCCACGTAAGGGCTCTTGACATGTAATCCACGTGCATAGAAATGTGAAATTTATAAATAACTATCTATACCAAGACTAGTAATATGCAGTGTAATTTTGCAGTGATGAAATAGATGATCTACAACATGTGCCACTTAAGACAATTAACTTACTTGAAATGCAGACCGTATAAGTTCCTCCACATAATCAACAGTTGATCCTTTTACAAAGTCATATGAGATATTATCTACCACCAGTTTAACACCATCCCTCTCGAATATCCTATAAATAGAAGAAATATATATAAGATTGTAAAGAATAAAAACAACAAATGAAATTCAACGGGGAGTATATAATGCACTATCTGAAGAGGAGGAAAACAGGCCTACATTCTAGAATGGATGCTACACGGATTGGTTAACCTAAGCTTTTTTGAATAGTAGTAAAATTTAGTATGATAAGCTGAGATAACCTGTCATCTGAATTAGTCTTATCATCAAGTGAAAATTTATATTGGAAGCCAGAACATCCGCCAGCTTCTATGCTTAATCGGAGCATCTTCTCTTTATCTTCATCTGATTGTAACTCTTTCATCCTCTGCAAGCATTATAGAAGTTAATCATATCGAATGACATATGCAAAATTTAATACAGGCTGTTTTCTTTTCCAAAGATTATTACGCTCAATACTTGTCCTTTCTTCTATCCACCATTTGTCCCGATTATTTCAAAAAATGTATATCATCACATTTTCATGCAGGGTCTTACAAAATGTAAAAGGAAGGCATTGTAGTTTTATATGAATCAATTTTATTACACGTATGCAAAAAAAAATCATAAATAACATGTAGGAAATTTCTTATACATGTGTAATAAGTATAGGATATGAATGCATAATATCAACTATAATCGATTCATTGCAGAATAAACAAATAGAAAACCTAAAAATTGAAATGGAGAAACAATTGTGGGAGGGGGAGAGAGAGAGTACCCTAACAAAATTATCCGTCAAGTGAATAGATTGGGAAGGTGAAGATGTGGATTGAGGTTGGGAAAGAGAAGTTGAATATGAATTTGTTCTTGTACAACTCAAAATCGTATAATTTTGACGAATTCGAGCTGCAAAATACGGAACAGCTCGATTTATCAACCAACTCGACGAACAACAACAAGGCATGGTGATTTGTGATTGAGAAATAAATAGTGTCTTCTTCTTCTTCTTTGCTATCTTCTCATTATATATATATTTGTTTGTTGCTTATGCAGCTGCTGGAATTTTAATAAACAGGCGAGGAAGAAATCCAAGAGTATTTGAGTTTGTTGTATGTATAAATGTATAATGTATGTATGGTGTTTGATGATATGCTGTTTTTTTACACCCCCTTGCTTCATTCGCGGCTTGGCTTGGCTTGTGCCTGTGCTTCACACGCGAATCGTATATTTGATTAAATACACAATAAGGTACTCCTTTTTGGCAATTTACCGATTCGAAAGTAATAAATAAAGAATTTAAAAAGTTAACAGAGTAGTTTAAAAAAAACCAATAGATACAAAATTTTTGAAAAATTACGAAAATATGTTTTTTAATGACGGAGGGTGAAGAATATAAATAGATTCTGGTCATGTTTATAAGTTAAAGATTTGAGGAAATATTATATGTTTGAGTCATATAAGAGATTTGATCATGTGAATAATTTATAATTGGTGTTTGATAGTTAACGGGTTGAAATAGCGGTTTGGATTCAAAAAATTAATTTTGAAAAAGTTGATTTGAAGAGTTTTTTCAAGATGATTGACATGTGGCTAGTTAAAGTATAAAAAATTACTCAAATAACTATTTACCAAACAGTTTCATACGAAACAGTTAATTCAATCGGCTACTCAAAGTAATTACTCTAATCAACTAGTCAAAACAGCTAATTTAATTCACTAACAGCTAACCGCTAATTACCAAACAGGGCATGTATAAATGTAATAATGGCCAATAAATTGTACAAGTGCAAACATGAATCAAATATTTTCTTTCTTTTTTCTTCACAAAAATAAGTGTCACTTCTATTTTAAAAAGGTTAAAATTCTTGTCTTGAAATATTCTAGCGCCAGATATTTTTTAGTTTTAGTTAACCACTCATCCTCGCACTTTATATTCAAAAATAGTTAGATAGATTTAGATATCAGTACCTCTTTTGTTCCTTTTTATAAATTGTATGCTTTTTTATTTTATTATACTTATTATGTTAAGATGTTTTAAAAATGTAGTTATACTTGTATACTTAATTTATTCTGAACAAAAATTAATATCTATAATTTTACACATATTATACACAGTGTTTTCTACTCTGCTATATTTCATGTAATATCAAGCGTATAATGGACGACAAAATGATCAGATAGTGCTTGCATCTATCTATACTATATTATTAAAGCGAGTTAGTCGTGCGGTTTGCTCATTTTGTATTCCACTCAATTTCAAATTCAAATATACATGATTGTCTCCTACTTAATTTCAAACATATTCTTTTAATTAATTTATAACATGTTTCAATTTCTTCGTTTTTCAACCTTTTTAATTTATTTAAAATCATAACTCATTAATTACATTTTATGAATATTAAAATAATAATAATATTTTATTTATATTAATTAAATTTTATTACTATGTTGTATATATATTATCTATATTTTTATATTATATTATTCTAAACGAACTTCTCTTTTAATTAGAATATAAAGTTGTACTCAAAATCTATTAGCATGTTTCAATGAGAAAAGGTCCTATATGTCACAATTTGGGGAGAAAAATGTCTTAAATGGCACAACTCGTAACAATGGTCCTAAATAGCACTCCAAAACGCTACATAGTGTGGTGTGTTGGAAAATGGGTGAAAACGCTACTTCGTGTAGCGTTTTGCACTTTTTTAATTTTTTTTTAATTTTTTTTCGGGAAAAAACGCTACTTTATCTTGGGTTCTATGCTAAAAAACGTAATTTAAAGTAGCGTTTTAGGGAGATTTTTTTCTTTCAAAACTCTACACGATGTAGCGTTTTGGAATGCTATTTAGGGCCATTTTTTTAGGGTGTGCCATTTAGGGCATTTTCTCCTCAAATTGTGACGTATAGGGCCAACACCCTGTTTCAATTTCACCATCGTTCAAACACCTTAATTTATTTAAAATTATAATTTTATAATTAACATTTTTGAATATTAAATTTATATTAATATTTTATCTATATTAAAATATACTCTTTTATTTAAATTTTAATTAAAATATTTTCAATATATTTGAAACTCTTTTTATTAATAAAATTCCTAATCTATACTATATTATTAAAGCCGTAGTGGCAAATGTTTGGTTGTCCCGCTCAACTTCAAATACACTCTTTTAATTAAATTTTAATTAAAATATAGAGTTGTACTCATAATCTACTAATTAACATGTTTAAGTCATCATCATTCAAACATTTTAATTTATTTAACATTGAAATTTTATAATTAAAATTTTTAAATATTAAAATAATATATATACTATATTCCTCCTACTCAGCTTCAAACACACTTTTTTAATTAAATTTTAATTAGAATATACTATATCAAATAGATATATTATACATACAACTTTATTTAGAACGAATATATTATATATACAACTTTATCATTAGTGTAGTTCTCTTTCTTAATAATAAAATGAAATAAATTATCATATTAAATTAAATATTTAAACTATATAAAATAATCATTTTATACTATATATTATACATACAACTCTAACACCTATCAGTCTATCACCGGTATAGTTCTTTTTATATAATTGCTCGCGTGTAATATTATATTATAATATAATTTTTATCTAATATAGTTGTATTAACATTGAACTCAATTTCATCACCGCTTTTTAATTTATTTAAAATTATAATCTATTAATCATATCTCATGAATATTAAAATAAAAAAATTAATATATCATAATAATATATAAATAACATATAAAAATTAATAATAAAATAAATTACTATATTAAATTAAATAATCATATGAAGTAAATAATATATAATTTATTAATGTATCCCATGATTTACAAGTGTTATAAGTTAGTCTATACTGTATTATTATAGCTAGAAGATTAAAAGTTTTTGTCCAAGGTAAACCATAGAAAATATCTTAATCGTTCAATTTTATATGAATCATAAAAATGATATTAACCATTCAATTATATTAAAATCTAATTTAAAAAAGAATATATATCATACATACAATTCTAACCCCCGATAGTCCTCGTTTTATACAACTCGTCACAGATAACATTATATTATATTTAAATTATATTCTATATTTTCTATTTTAAGAATTCTACTTATCCTATAATTTTTATTTAATATATTATTAAAATTTACGAATTTTAATATATAAATATCACTGTATAATAACATACAACTCTAACCCTCGATAATTTAATATTATATTATATTAACATAAATTCTCAACTTTATAAAATTTTATAGTAAATATCAATATAATATAATGTAAAAAATAAATGTACCTAAATATAAGCTTGTATATATAAAAAAATATAAAATATTATATTTTTCACTAATCGAAAAATGTCATAATAATATTTTACATTTTTAGTTGAAATTTTATATAAATATTTACTTTAATTTTTAAATTTCAAATTTGTTTATTAAGATTCAAGGCGCCGTCAAAGGCAGTGCCAAGGATTGTTCATATAAAATATAAAATATATGTTATAAAAACTTAATATTTCTTTTTATTATTTAAAATATTATATTTTCATTAATTTAAAAATGTCATAATAATTTTTTACAATTTTAATTGAAAATTTATATAAATATTTATTTTAATAACAAATCTATTTTTAAATTTCATATTTCATATTTATTCCTTAGACTCGAGGAGCCGCGGAATGCGTTGACAAGAATTGTTCATATTAAATATTAAATATATGTTATGAAAACTTAATATTTATTTTTATTAGTAAAAATATTTTATTTTCACTAATTTAAAAATGTCATAATAATATTCTACATTTTTAATTGAAAATTTATAAAATATTTACTTTAATAACAAATCTATTTTTAAATTTTAAATTTCAGATTTCATATTTATTCCTTAGATTCTTAGCACTGCCGAAAGTCGTGCCAAAAATTATTCATATTAAATATTAAATATATGTTATGAAAACTTAATATTTATTTTTATTAGTAAAAATAATATATTTTTCACTAATTTAAAAATGTCATAATAATATTTTGCATTTTAAATTGAAAATTTATAAAAATATTTACTTTCACAACAAATCTATTTTTAAATTTCAATTTTCAAATTTATTACTTAAGATTCGAGGCACCGCAGTAGGCGGTACCGAGAATTGTTCAAATTAAATATTAAATATATGTTATAAAAAATTATTATTTATTTTTATTATTAAAAGTTTTATACTTTTCACTAATTTAAAAATGCAATAATAAAATTTATTGTTTTTAATTTAAAATTTATATAAATATATACTTTAATTTAAAATTTATATAAATTTAATTTTCACACATTATATAATATATTTAAATTATAATCCTATTTCTTGGATGAGCCAATTTAAATTTAAATTTTAACATTTGTTCCTACCTACAACAATAATAATTTAAACTCAATCATTTACATGTGAAAGAAGTCAATGATTAAAACTTAAACCAATGTATTTATCAGGGTGTTTGGCTTAGCTTATAAGTAATAAGTTATTTTTTAAAAAAAAGTATTTTCATATTTTTTTTTAAAAACTAATATTTATTTTAGAAATTTAAGATCAAATCTTATTTCCAAATTTGAAAATAAGTTACTTATTTTGAGAAAAAATACATATATACCAACTTTTTAAGCTTATAAGCAGCTTATATCTGATACATGCACGGTTTATTTGTTAAACCGCGTGTGTGAATGAGTGCAGTGTGTGGAGCTCTTAAACTTCTTAAGAGCACCTTCTCATTTTAGTTTACGTATTTAATTTATGTCTATTTCTTAATTTTTTAATAATGAATTATATAAAGAACCATAACAAAATTGAAATGTTTATTTGTTTTCAATTAATAATTTCATAATTTTACTTTTTAATATTTTGATTTACAATTTATATTCCTGTTTGAAATTTCACACCTAGAGGGGGGGTGAATAGGTANCCACACCTAGAGGGGGGTGAATAGGTGTTATGGCTAACTATACCCAATTTTTATGTATTATCAAATATTTATCAGAATGCCTGGCAGCGTGCTGTTAAGGTTAATTAATTGTTATCAGTATGCTGACAGTGAGTATATAAAGCAGAAAACAATTAACAGCATGTAAAGCACACACAAGAATTTTAGCCAGGTTCGACCCCTAACCCTATTGGTCTACGTCCTGGTCCCCTACCAAAACTGGTAAGAGAATATATTATTAATCACTGAAATGTACCACGATTACAGATTAACAATATATCTTCCCCTTTCCCTATTACTACTAGCAGCTTGCTGATAACTCCTGTTCCCTAAAACAAATGCTCTCTAAGACCTGTACTACACCAAGTACACTCTTCTCTAGCAAACTATTTCCCTGAACCCTGTTATCCAAGCTTGACTACACAGCAATAAACATTACAGATTGAGCAATACAATTCGAATGAAATATTACAACTCAACTATGAACTCACACGCATATATAATCACATATATATCAATAGAGCTCGATTATAAAAGATATAGCAATGAATATCAGTTGAGTTTAGAAAACTTATTGATGTATAATCGTGAGATAGCTTCTTGAAATAATACTTGAGTTCTCCAGCTTTTAATACGATTATAATCAATCCATATTTATAAGCATATAACGTTCAATAACTCAAACAAACTACAACGGTCTTGAATCCAATTCTCACGTTTAGTTGTTAGGGTTATATGACTGTTATTAGCCCATAGATATGAAATATAAACTGATGATAAGATATTTGAAATCGTTTGAAATAGTCTACATCAGATTATATGCGTAAAAACCAATTAAATAGGAAGGATAAGAAGTTTAAAATAATAAAACCACTTCCTTTTAATTTAGAAAAGATATTTTATGAGCTCTAATAATATATAATAGTTATATAAACGTATTAGAGTTCTCACAAGTTTATCCCTAAGAATTCTCCTTGAAATCCGCACTTGACTTGGTCTTCAAGTAAATCTGGGCGGAGACTGTAAGCTTGCTGTTAGTACCATTCTGTACCTACTAGCTTGCTATTAGTCATAACCTGTAATTGTTAGCTTGCTGACAATGTATATATTAATAATTCCTGCAAGTACATGTCAGTAACATACAGAATATGTATATTAGCTTGCTAACAAGTATAAATACAAGCTATCAGCTTGCTACTAGTGTTATCATCAAAACCTAAGGAGTATCACTGTTTCTGTAACATTATATTTAATTGTTTTCAAACATTATTACAAACTCTTTTTTTTAAACAAAACTTCTTATGTAAAATTAAAACTTTTTTTGGTATTTTATATTTCACTTATATATTTTTTAAAAAATTCTTCAACAGATTTCTAATCTGTACATTAAAATTTTAACTAAATTAATTATAAAACATCCTTTATCCAATATACAAACAAAAAATATATCTACAGCAAAACAAAACACTAAACTTTCATATGTAACAGATTCAACTTAGCAGACCAAGTCCAGCAACATCATTATAAAACAGATCATTTAGTAACATAACTGCGCTGCTCTGAGTCCAGCAAAGCGGGCCCCGATACTAGTGTATATATAAGGAACTAAGGGCATAGCTTTAGTCAAACTTGTATTTAAGAGAATATAAAGATGATAATCAAAAAGAAGTTGCACATTATAGATACTAAACAACAAAGATTCTCCCAATTAGCATGGTTCCGGAGCCAGAGCCTCCGATGAAAGTACAGAGATTATACATATGTGTTTTCTTCCCGCCTACAACACCTAGGAAAACTAAGACACAGCGAGAACACTCCCACATTTTACCATCATCTTCAGGTCTAGCTAACTAATATCATGCCACTTCTCTATATAAATTTTATGATATCTCTCCCTCTTTTGTCTCACTTAAATTGGTCAGCATTACAACTAATTGTTCCAAGTGTCTTTTTAGTCAAATATCTTGAATTCATCCATCAACTCCAAGATTTTTTGCTCTAATTCTTTGGCATCTAATTATCTAAATCTTGACCTGATGAGTAGACAGCATTATTGTTGCCAATGGACTTTCTCTTTGCAAGCTCTGTAATTTCCTTAACCTTTGACTTTCTACCTCTAGATAATTTTTTATCCCATTTGTTGGAGTCTAGACTTTGATCACTGGAGTCCCCTTTGGTACTATAGACAACCTTATTGTTGCCAACAAAATTTCTCTCTGCCATATCACGAGAACTCTGAAGCTGCATTATATTAAAGGAACAAATGAGTAAAGAACCATAAATTCAAAAGTAACAGAAGACAAAATTCAATGTACTAAGATGATTGATGTAAACAAGGTGGCAAGAACTTCATCAGTCACCCTGCCAGCTGTATGCTAATGGCATAACTTGTAAATTGTGTGTAGCAACACTTCAATAGTGCAGACATACAATATCTTCAAAGATCTTTCCTCGTTACCATTCCCATTAATAATCCAAGCATTACCATAACAAAAAGAAAAAAAGAAGCAACATGTACAATACAAATTCTTGCCATCACCCAAAACCACAATACAAAAAAGGCCAATATGGGATTCATATATATCAGAATACAAGGCCAATATGGGATTCATATATATCAGAATACAAGTCTTAGCTTTAAAATCATTTACTCGGGTTGTCTACCCAGCAGCTATCCTCATTTTATATAATAATTACTTGAATCTCTTTTTCAATTATAATTGTTGAGATAAATGATGTTGATATTATTGAGGACCGTATGCGAGTGTTTAAAAGATGGACCAATGCAGCAAGAAGGTTGTATTACCTGCATAAGGAACCATGATGGAAAAAATCACCCCTGCTTACATTAGGGAGCTTGAAGCATTTTGGTATAAAAATCTTTGCAAGGAATCCTACAATGAATCCTATTGGTCACGATGCTAGATTCTCCTAAAATTTAAACACAAATAAAAGACTTTGGCAATAAAGCATTTCACTCTGTCCTTGCATTGAACAGAAGATGGCACTACTTAAACCGTAAAAGGCAGTTAATATGAAAGAATCAAAGAACATCGATGACCATCAAGAAGACATTCTCAAGCTACCAAGTGGAGGATCACAACTGCAGTAAATTAATCATTGATGAAAGCAATCCTAGTGTTTGATTTTTACCTTCCGTTTTAGAGTAACATCTGGACGTTCAAGTCCTAGGGCATGTTGCTCCCTTGCTTGGTTCCTCTTTTTGATATCAGCATTTATCTTGAGGATGAGGATACCTCGGAAGAAAGGAATTACAAAATAGGAAACAGCGTACATCTGCATAGTTCATTATAATTCAAAATTTAAATATGTAAATAACTGAATAAATATATACTGCATCAATATCAAGGAATCAAATGCTTTATAAAAAATCTAATAGAGAAAGTAGAATGTGGTCAATACTAATTTATATACCAGCAAAAAATTGCTCGTGATATTCTTGAAAGCAACAAAAAGGTTTAGAATATAGATTATTTTTTTGATTTGGAATAGGCACTAAAACAATAGACATGCCTGCTAGAAAGAAAGAAGATGCATGACTGTGGGAGGAGCAGTTTCCCTTAACTAATCTTTAAGAAGATCTTATCTTAAAGATTTCAGATGAAACATATGTTACAGATATTAAGAAAATGTGAGTATACCCTCAAAAACCTAACCATACTACACCCAAAGTGTATGTTGTTCAGGTCATAATGTACAGATCACTTTTAGCTGTGTTACTAAAAAGATAGTACATAATTGCAAACTATCATTGTGCATCAGGTACCAAGATCACTTATTACAAAATTACTAATCAGATTACGAGGAATCGAGAACATCATGAAGTCATAATTAACAATAAACTTTTATCACGTTTAAATTCCAACAATTGTGCTCTCCACAAATGAAGATGGAGAGGGGGATACCCCATTGAGAGGCCAATGTGCAGTTCGATAGAAAGAAGGATATGAGTATATGACAACCTTTTTCCTTGAGCAGATTTTGCAAACATAACTGATGTAAAATCCATAAGAAATAAATCTCATCATTCATTTACACGTATATACTATTTATCAGAGGCAAATGCATGAGATGTGCAATGATTGTAACAAGAACAACTTAAAGAAGGCAAGTAAGAACTGAAACAGTACCTGAAGTAAAGGAAATGTGTAGGACACAAATTTGATATATCCGATCCTCGTAACTTCCTTATCTCTTCATTAATGAGTCAACCATAAATGTCAATGTATTTTAAAGGTAACAAGGAAATCATGGAATGAAAATCAAGCTAACTAAGTGAAGGTCATACCTCAAGAGGCCGCCAAGAATAAACTCACCAAGGTTATTAAGGACAGCCAATCCCACAACCATTAACTTCTGGTACATGGTGGTGTTACTACATTGTGAAAAAACTGATTGCTTCAGGAAGCAAAAAAACAAAAATTAAAATATACGAGTTGAAGTAACAGGATAATATATATAAACCTGAAATTCCAGTAATTCTCCCTCAGAAACTTCTCAATTGGCACAACCTTGTCACTGCCATTACTACGACCTTTTCCTCTCCTATCCGAAGAGGCAGTTCGTTGCAGTGATGGAAACTGATAAAGAATATTTCCCTGCATAAAATGATTGCATGGTATCATGTACAAGGATCAACTTTAGAATGATCATGTGCAGGGGTAGAAATTATTGACTGAACACATATTTAAAATATGAAATTAATTAGAACGCAAGTGTGACTTCATGTTTTATACAACTGTACAGGCATGTGAGCTTTTCAATCAGACAAGTTTTAAATGGAGAGACCAGACAAAGTTATCTAAAAAATTTCAAACATTGTTATATTGTTGATAAAATAATTATACTGAAATTAGTGAAAACCTATGATAGGTGAAGGGTAAAGACAGCAATGTCTTTTACATATGCACAATCTGAACTCACCTCTTCATCTACTTCTGGCTGGCCATCAAATCAAATAAGAACAGGTAAGATATATCCCTCATCATTCTGAAATATACAACGAAAAGGATATACAAATGTTCAGGTACGTAGTAGTGTCTTTAAAGCAATTTTTTGAAGACATAAATATCAGCAAGCTTGGAGTATCAACTAGTTCTGGAAAAGCCAGTGTGTATATCAACTACTACAATGAACAAAAGACATGTATGTCATAATACCGGGTAAACAAGGAATGATAAGAAAGAAACAGGAATACATTAGTCCACAAATATGAAACGTCAAAATGCTCAATATATCACCAGGCGTGGTGAATTTGTTTTATCCGCAAATCAGTTTAATAACATTAGATAATTCAATTGAAAAAGCCCTCTACGCAAAAAGTTATAAACTGGAGTTCATACAGTACACTATCATTTATATCGGTTATGTCAAGCCTGCATATACCTTCTGAGCTTTAGTCGTTACGTCTAGATACGGAGCAAGCTCTTCTGCTGTAATAACACCTCCAATTGATGCAATGTATCGTCCAATCTGCAAATAGTGGCCACTTAGAGAGTTAGAGCTATCAGATATTACTCCATTCCTAAAAAACTAGACAAAAAATAAATGATATCTGAATCCCACTAGCGTAAAACACATTTTACAAGACAATACTAGACAGTCTGAAATCTTAGAGGATAAGACAATAATTGCACTTGAGCAGAACTGGGACTTAAGTTTTAGGAATATTTTGAGATTTACTGATGCGAACAAGCAGATGTCTGTCTGCAGATGAAAGAAGATCAAGAAAAAGAAATACCATGTTTCTAACTAAAACAAAGTGATTAAACTCTTTCACAGATCAACAAAAAGGGCAACAATAACAAGGTTTAAAAAGATAGTTCTGAAATATACATACATGCATATATATATATGATTCATGTCTCAGTAAGAACGGAACTGGAAATGCAAGTTTCTAGTAACTACACAGATCATAGGATGTGAATGTTTAAGGTATGCATGTACAGTTTCAATCATCAAGGTTCATTATTATTAATTGGAGAAGTTTCATCAACACTTGGCACTGCAACTCTGAATTAGAGCTATGGTTACAGTGAAATGCAAGCATGTGAAACCACCACGTTCGATACTCAATTATTACCAATTTCCACCTCTTTTCTTCAAAATCCTGATTAGGATCACCATCACCAAATACAAAGGAGATAGCCTACAAGACAAAAGATAATAGAGTTATAAGTTTATAAAGGCAGAACATACAAATGAAGTAAGATCTTAATAATAATTAATTAATTACAGCGTCTGTAAATCCCATCCCGTTATCAACTTGCGGAACATGTGCATCCAACCACCTAGGATCATAGAAAAGAGAATTTTTTTGTTAAAATTCTGAGTCAGCATAAAACGAGTATGGTGCTTATAGTTAACAAGGCATATGAATTGCAGGGGATAATATCATGACAACAGGTTATGTTAACAAGGCATATGAATTGCAGGGGATAATATCATGACAACAGGTTATGCCGACAAATTGAAATAATATCGAGATTTCAGGATTTCCCACTATTGTAGTTCTCTTTCTAATCATTACTGGTTGGTACTTGTAACAATTATAGTCAAAATCTCAAGATCAGTCTTAAACATAATGAATCGATTTTACCTATATGAATTAGGTGACGAGTCGAGAAAGAACAGGTTACTGCTACTTGATTTACTTTTACTCTTATTGTTATCATCTTCATCACTGAAACATAGAGACATCAAATAAATCCCAGTGTTAGTATATACTACGGCTTACAATACGACAAAAATATCTAATGGTACAACTGAAATAACTACATGGCACAATGAAATAAGATTCTGTAATTACTCAGATACCTTTTACTCGCGAGTATAACAACGATTGCAGCAAAAACAAGAACAATTGAAACAATTAATGTTGCTCCAAAGGTAAACCGCACTACACGATCAGCTACAGACTGTCATTTGAATACATAATTTGGTTTACAAACATATAGAAGTATAAATCTATATCCTCTATGGATTCGAAGAAATATTAACATGAAGAAATAACAAAATTACCTTAGTCTTTTCAATTAGAGGTTCATATCTTATCCTAATTGACTTAGCTGTAAGCACCTTCATCCGAAACCTGTTACATACCATACAGTTTCCCTAACCACATCAAACAGGCCGAAAATAAACACACTGTCACATGTTAAATGTTACTTAAACAATACATACTAATAGCGATTTCATGTTACCACATGTTCAAACTCAAAAAGTACTTCCATAACATACTTAATCTCTTCTCTCTCTTTTTTTTTTGGTTGCTAAATACGTAATTTCATCAATGAAAAATCAACTTTAGCTAATTTACACATCTCGAAGACCGTTATAGAAAACCTAACTAGTTTCTCCGAAATGATAGACAGTAATGCTACATTATACATACTACAGTATAACAAAATATATACACTCCATAATACAGTGAGCTCAAAATATTGAAAATAAACTAGACGAAAAGGAAACAAAGAGGTGGAAAATACTAACATCCAAGTAGGCACCAGAGTCAGCGGCAAGAGCCTGCAAAGCTTTCTGAGCTTCATCCACC